>SZYD01000088.1:0-51218 GCA_009363875.1 Mikania micrantha | reverse complement strand
TTCTGGCCCAATCTTGATTCCTACAACCCAAGATAACATCAAGCCCACAAATATTGCCGGGGCCCACCTTTGACCCACAAATTCCTTAGAGGCCCAAGAAAGGCCCACAAAGCCACTGAACTCTAGCTCTTGTAACCTTTGGCAAGGCTTTGTGAATTCAACACCACATATCATTGGCCCACTTAATTTTTGGCCCCATGACTAAAGAACTATTATAACTCTTTAATTCAACACTAATATGTGTAATATTCATGATAACTAAGGAATTTCTACCAAGACGGCACTTTTGCAAACAAGTCTGCAACTTTATAACATGACTTTCATGAAACTACAATTGGTCTTTAATATGAAATAATGAAACAATAATAATTCTAAGGAAGCTTATGGGGTTATAAGGACCAATAACAAATAAAGATGGGCCAGACAAAGACCGAAGACTTTGAGTGTTGGCCAAACTTATGGCTAACACATACTACACACATATCCCTATAATTCATACTAATAAGTTATAACATCGTGAAATCAATACAGGATCGTGAAAATACACTCAAGTCAAATCAATAGAGCGCGTACATCTGTTTAAGCTAAGTCAAACCCAATTACTACAAGGTGAGTTCATATGCCCCTTTTACTTTAAATCTTTACTGATTTTAACTCTCGGGGCTGACAAACATGTTTGCTTTTATTTATTTAAAGTTTGCTTAACATGTTATTTTTACTTTGATTTGATAATATTAAATTGCTTATTATCATATATCATTGTATGCATGCTTGTATGATTATGAGATAACAGGGAAACTCATATGATTATGATAAGATAATTTCCTAATCATCAATACTTAAAATAACTTAGTTATAAGATTATAACTTATGACACTTAGTTATTTCCACATGATCAAATACTTAAACAATTTACACTTAATTCTATAAACGAGAACATTCCCACCGGATACTTTGGGAACACATGGATGCAGTAAATGATGATCATGATAACGTAACTTCATGGGAGTCTTATCATTTACAGTAAATGATGATCATGAAACGTAACTTCATGGGATTCTTGTCATTTACACATAATTAACATAACGTAATAAGACAAGTTCTTATTCGACTCTGTTAAACACACGAGAACAATCCCACACGGATACTTTGGGATCACATGGAATTCAGTAAATGATGATCATGATACGTAACTTCATGGGATTCTTGTCATTTACACCGATTAATCATAACGTAATAAGACAAGTTCTTATTCGACTTGTTAATCACCTGATACAATCCCACACGGAAACTTTGGGATCACACGGCGGGATAAGGAGAGAATGAATGCATTTACTTTGATTACGTGAGGATTAAAATGGATTCCATTCGGATTCTATACGTTGCAATTGGAGACACATGATGAACAGTTAACTAATACTTTTAATTAAATTAAAAGTGTATCATAAAAGTTAACCTCACAAGTAATAGAATAATACAAGGATCAGATTTAAATAATCTAATTCCTTAATTCAACGAGGGTTTATCATACTTCGGTTTGATGACTAAACCCCTTTACTATGTTATTATTCTACATATGATTATACAGCGGACAATTCGGATAGTTGGGAAATGGATATCTTTAGTTGTATCGCAAGTGTGTGGAACTTGGTTGAGTATGTGGTGGGATAGCGTCTGGGCTTGACCCTTTCGTGATTCCCTATATATAAGCATACTTAGTTAGGTGATATACTACTTGTACATATAACTAAGGAGAGGCCATTGGGTGGAAGCAGGTGAAACAAGTATACAAGCACAAATATAACATTGTGAATGTGTGCATGATCAGTTCAATGTTTCCAATTTACTTACTTATGAACTCACCACCTAGTGTTGACTTTGTTTAAATACATGTTTTCTCAGGTGACAAACATGTGTAGATACTTATATGCAAGTGATAAGCTAGTGGACTCATAGAAGACTAGCTTACTTTTGATTGCATACTTTTGATATGACAAAACAGTGAATCACTTTTGTATATCTTGTACAGTTCAAGATATAAACTCATTGATTCTTTTGATTAGATTTACTTAGTTAAATTATGATGTACAATGTAATGTAACTTTGTAATTCTATTGCATGTCATGATTAGCATTTCTCATTTATATCTCATGTGCTATGTAAACAATCTGATCAATTGATTATCACTCTAATGATATCGCGCCCCGGGAACCTTCCGCCCGACGGGAAAACACGATCCGTTCCCGCCGGCCCGGGGTGTGACATATCTGTTCCGAGACATAAATCTCTTGCTGTCCGCATAAGTTTAACCAGCTCATTGCAACTATCAAGCATCTCTATAAGAGTTTGCACTACAGCAGGTGACAATGAGGTACCATTGTCTGTGGCAAAGAAAACGCATTCTGTTTGCAAGTTCGTTTTGAGTATCGTAGATATACATTTGCAAAAACCGAGGGCCTATGTTGGAAGCTGGGCATAAAAGATCCTACCTAATGTGATATTTGGCCCTCAACTTTAAAAACGTATGAAGCTGATCCTTGGTTTATTGATTCATCAATATGTGCCCCAAAGGAAGTCATTGAAAACATTGAATTATAGGCACGTATATTAGTATGAAAGAGTGGATCATCAAATAATGTTTTAATGCCAAAGGAGGCTGCCTAATGAACGGAAGCTTTATGCTGCCACTTCTGCAGCATGTGGTATATTTGGGCCGACAGCTGTTTGGAGCGGCCATGAGTCTTTCTGCATACCAAAATAGTGCGCCACAATATTCACATACATGGTCACATTGGCCTAGATATCGATAGGCAGATGACATATATTTGGCATACGGATCGATTGAATCAGAGGAAACGGACAATCAGAGTTGATATCAGCCTGACATATTGCTACTGTATTATTATCATGTATTCTAGAGTAACCTAAAGCAACACGCTTCTCATATTGTCTCTTTGACTGTTGTCCGGGAAAAAAAACCACAGGATTCTTCCGTTTACGCATTTTATTAGAATGTTGTGTTTATCTGATTAATATAAATAAAAGTATCCAAAAAAAAAAGTAAAGGCTAGGAATAAAACCTCATGAACAACAGAACAAAAGCATATATGTAAAACATAAAATGGTGTTGACAGAGAAGCATATGCGTTCAAACAATTCCAACCTCCACACAACCTATTCTAACTTACAATTAGTAGTGTAATCTGAAGCTCTATATTACAATTATTAATGTTATATGAAAGTCTACAAAACTCAATACGGTAAAATCAGCATAGGAAATACCTACATAAAGTGAGAGAGCATCTGAAAAAAACAACCGAAAAAGGTCCAGAAGCCTCACTAACCACATAACACTGCAAAAACCACATAATCAAAACATTAGAAGTAGCCAAAATTACAATTTATATAATTTGTAAAATCTTCTATAACAATTTATCAGGTCATAAGAAACCTCATATGTGTGTTCTACAAACATATTATTTGTTATTAAGGCAAAAAGATGAAAAGTTTTGTTTTCACAAAATCCCTCCAAGGTGTAATAAGAGAAACAATGGACCAGAATAATCGACCATAAAATGCGAGAAAGAAGGCAGCAACAAATATATAATTATTAATCATTAAATAGCCGTTAACAAATAATCATCAAATAAAGAAGATGAAACAAAGCAAAGAAGAGCATAGTGTTGGGCTTAATTTTGTTTGGCCCATGAGAAAGCCCACAACACATAGGGTTTTAGTTGCTGCAGCTGATGGTTTTTTGGGGGTACTGTTCGTTCAGCAGAAAACAGAAAGAAAAGGGAGAAGAATTTTCATCACTTGCAGAACCAACCTCGTTCTCAGTCAGTTTCCCACAGTTTCAACCGTCGGATCGTCTTCATTTTTGGACAGCCTCTTCGTCACATCCATGGGAGCTTATCCAACAGTGGATTTTGTTTAATAACGTCCGGAAGTCAGATTTTCGAGACACTGTTCACAGCTGACGTTTTGTGGTTGTTTCCTCCTCTTTTGTCTTTGATTTGTTTCCATATGCTTGATGTTAGTATTTCCAAGTGTATGATGGTTATTGTATGCCTCTAGTATACCTAGAGAAGACCTTGTATTGCTCTAATTTTGGTGATAGTGGATTTGAAGCGGCTCTAGTAATCCCGTGGTTTTTACTCTCATTTTGAGAGGTTTTCCACGCTAAAATTTTGGTGTTCTTTATTGTTTTAGAATCTTCTATTTGTTTGCATCCTCATAGGTTCATTTGAGTTGGGAAAGTTTGGTCAAACGAAGGTAATTCCGCATTTGTTATTTACCGTTGTGACCGGGTCGCGTGTTTTTCCCATCAAAGTGGTACCAGAGCCATTGGTTCTTGATTTTGGTTATATACACTCACTTGAACGATGGATGCTAATACAAGTAGAATGGTTAATTTGAATGGTTCTAATTATCATGTTTGGAAAGGAAAGATGGAAGACCTTCTTTATGTGAAGGATTATTATTTGTCTATCTTTAGTACGGATAAATCTAACAACAAAACAGACGAAGAATGGAGTATTCTACATAGAAAGGTTTGCGGGTATATTCGTCAATGGGTTGATGATAATGTTTTGAACCATATCAGCAGGGAGACTCATGCTCGTACTTTGTGGAACAAGCTTGAGGAATTGTATGCTCGTAAGACCGGGAACAATAAGTTGTTTTTGATTAAACAATTGATAAACTTGAAGTATCGTGATGGAACTCCTGTTACTGATCACTTGAATGTTTTTCAAGGTGTTATTAATCAGCTTGCAGGAATGGGTATTATGTTTGAAGACGAGTGATGTGTTGTTAATTACACATCGTTTTAGTATTTAATTTATAGGATTTTACTTTATTTTATTAGATTTTTATTTAGTTTTATTAGGTTTTAATGAATTTTTACTTATTTTTATTTTTAATGTCATTTTATAGGTTTCGCGAAATAAACGTTCGTATTTGCGAAGAAATTGGAGCCCGAAATTATTTTGATGAAGTTGGAAGCTAAAAATATAATTTTTAGAAGTTCCGTGGTAAAAAAAATGGCATTTCAGGACGTTTTGGAGCTTAAAAAAGAGTTTCAGCAAGTCCAGGGGGTATTTGTGCAATTCTGCCAAACTTTTAGCTCATGGGACACGTGGCAGCACCAGAAAAGGCCACATCAGCCCAAAAAAATTCCTCCTTGACCCGCGTTGACCAACCGGTACCCACCCAGGATCCGCGCGCGACCCATATCCTCTCACAGCCTCACCCGGATTCGACCCAGCCGGAGCCCCACGACCCGCGCACCCCTCCTCCCGCGTTGACCAGGCCATTTGGACCCCTTTTTAGCCCACTAAACCGGTTTCTCGAGCCCAAGTCGTGATCTTTGATTATTTTCACCTATTTAAAGCCATTTGAAGCCCTAATTCGAAATTAATAAACCCTAGACGGCTGATTATGAACAAGAAACTTAATTTTGAAGATTTTGAAGGTTTGGGGTTGAATTGGATGCTCGAGGGAGGCTCAGAACGCATATGAAAGTGTCCGGAAACGCGTTTTCGGGTTCTTTTACTTGTTTTCTTGATTATTTCTCGTTTGTTCTTGAACCCATGGATATGTTTCTGAATGTTTTTCATATTATTAATGTTCTAAACATGGTTCTTGGCTAAACTCATTGTATTACCTAGATTTGGATGACTATCGGTTGATTTTTACGGTTTTCGGGTTTATTTTTAAGGGATTTCGATTGTGTATGATTAGGATCAGATTATATATGGTTAATATTGATTATTTATTGCTGTTATGATGATCTATAAATGCATGATGATGTCCAATTGATAACTCTTGGTTGTTTACTACGTGTTTTGACCGGTTTTATCAGTTTTAGGCTTAGATTTCGTATCTAATTCTATTTGGGTTTGCTTTGGCCAATTAAACCTTAGGATATTATCTATAATTGGATTATAAACAGTAGGATTATCATTCCTGAGACTAATCACGTAAGGGAATTTGGATTATTAGGGTTTTAGGGTTTTTTCAGGCAAATTACGTGACCATCGGGTTTTCCTGTGTATTTCTTAGAATTCCTTGCGATTCAAGGTATTAACTTATATATTTTGATGTATCGAGATTGTTGAAAATGACCACGTGATACAATCTTCTGAATCCTTAAACAATCAGTGTTTGGAGAGACTGACTAGGTAATCCATTACACAGCCCGGTGATCTTTCACATGAGTTGTTGGAACATTCTTTAGCATTAGTGAGATTGACCTTGTGATCTAATGGTTCTGAGTGTTTCCTATGTTGTCATATCCTTATTGACCGGATACCCCGTATCTCATTCCCGAAACTGTTAAAGTTACCGTTAGGATTCCAAGTCTAGGTAGTACCCTTCCTTATCTGATTTCTTCGTTTCTTAATTTGTTTCAGTTGTAGAGGTTATATTATTTCTCTATTCCTTTCTTATAAAACACTTTTCTAAAAATCACAAATTTCCTTGTTTAGTAATTTCCTTCTTTAGTCTTAGCTTTGTCTTTATTTAGGGTTAATTCTTAGATTTCGTGTCCTTAGGTTCGATATCCGGACTTTCCTTAGCTATACTTCATACGTCAGGTACACTTGCCTGTAGTGTGTAGTTCGGTTTAGGTTATTTCGATTTGTTACTCGATAGTGTGGAACCATCATTTTCTATATATATAAACCGACACATCAACGAGATACAAGGTTTATGGCTCCTCGGTACTTTACCGGATTCTTGGGAGACTTTTAGGACATCATTGTCCAACTCTGCAGCAAATGGTATTATTACTATGGAATTGGCTAAGGGCGGTATTTTAAATGAAGAGATGAGATGAAAGTCACAAGGTTCCTCTTCACACTCGGATGTCTTAGTCACAGAAAGCAGGGGGAGAAGTCAAAGTAAAGGTCCAAGTAACAAAGGGAAGCATTGTAGCAAGTCAAGAAGAAAAAAATGATGATTTTGAGTGCTATCATTGTGGCAGAAAAGGGCATACAGTCCGGTATTGCACACAACTAAAAAGGGAGAACAAGAAGGCTAATTACAACAATCAAAAGAACAACCATAAGAAAGATGATGGTGGTAATGACAGTGTAGAAGCAAATACTACTATCGATGAGTTCTTTATTTGTTGTGATTATGATATGGTGAACGTTGCACATGATGATTCGAGTTGGGTTGTTGACAGTGATGCTACCTGTCATCTGACATCACAAAGGGATTTCTATACATCTTACACACCCGGTGACTTTGGGAGTGTTAAGATGGGCAATAGTGGGCTATCTAAGATCGTTGGTGTTGGAGATATTTGTTTGAAGTTTGACACTGGGATGGAGTTGGTTTTACACAATGTAAAACATGTTCAAGATATTCGACTTAATTTGATATCTGCAGGTACACTCGATGAAGATGGTTACCATAATAGCTTTGGTGATGGTAATTGGAAACTCACTCGTGGTTCTCTGATCGTGGCAAGAGGTAAAAGAGCTTCAAAGCTCTACACGACTAATGGGTTGTAAAACACATCCGGTTTTTAAATGATTTTGAGTCGATTTTAAGTTGTAAATATATCGTTTTTGTTTATTTTTAGATTCTTTGTACATGTTTGTGGTTTTTACAGGCTTGTCGAATGAAATGAGTGGAAATCGAGTTCGAAACCCGAAGGAATCGAGCCCCGGTTGATATCAAGAGAAAAAGACAAGTTTTAATCATTTGGGGAGATTCGCGGTACGCGAAGAGGAAGAACAATACCTTCGCGGTACGCGAAGAGGAAGAACAAGACCTTCACGGTACGCGAAGGATTTCGGGACTTGCCCGCTTATTTTGTCTGTAGCGGTACGCGATTATGTTTTGAATTGGTCTCCGCGGTACGCGACGTGTTTTAAAATTTGAAAAAAGTCAAGATTAATGCGAGAATAAAGAGGAGACGCTCCCAAGCCGTTTGGATCATCATTCTCGACCATTTTTGAAGCAGGAGAGCATTCCAGGAGCTTTGGGAAGCATTGGAGGGCTAGAGGACTTGGTTTACATGTGAATTCATCGTGGTCACTTCTTGTTCTTACTTCTTATTAATTTTCAGTAGTTTATAACATTTCATCTTACTGTTTCTGATTATTATTGACTGATGATGATGTTATTAGGCTAGTTCTTTGATTCTACTTAGCTTAGAATGAATGTTTGAATGATTATTGATGACTATTGACTATGTTTTGATTTGTGATGGAAAACACTTTTGTAACAGATCTTAGTATGTCATTTTGATGAGTTTTACATATCTAATCTTGATTATATCAGTTTATATCATGTTCCATACGTGTTTATTGAATGTCTTTCGGTGTTAGACACGTAATAGGTCATTGACTTGGTGTTATGACTAGTTTATGGCTTGTTTGATATCACTAGCCATAGGAAAAGATATAATTGATGTTCTTAGGGTTCTATGTGTATCTAAGTTTAGAAATCCAGAAGGTGCTAGACTTGTCGAGTGATCTTTAGCATTAGGGTATTCATAATAATTACCCGGAAGGGATAGTTCTTTGAAAGACTTAGTGTTATTGTCATTTCGTGTCAAATTAGACATTTTAAGATTACTCCTTGCATCTTTGGTGTATTGGAATGGGAAAATCAGGAATGTGACTTGTTCATTTGAGTACAAAAAAAAAATCCGGGAGGTGATTCAACTAACTAGTATGTTTATTGCAAGATTAGGTTTTCTTAGTTGGTTACATCTGGTAATTGATCCAGAATCCATTAGGTTACCCATATTTTGCTGTTTAAGATCCTAGTTCCATCATATCAAACAAAGTCAATAGTGTCAATAATCACAAACAGGAATTCTACCTAAGTAGAGTTTTTCCCAATTGTTTAGGTTTTTCTAAAATTGTAAATCATTTCTTTTAATTAAATTTGTTAATCTGATTTTAGGGTTTAATATTTGTTGAATTTAATTTTCTAATTTAATTAGGATAATTAGTTTAATTAATTTAGTACTTGTCACTTTTGTTCAAAACCCCCCTCTTTGTTATAAATCATTTTCTAATATCTTTTCATCAAGTCAGTGTCTCGTGGGTTCGATATCCGGACTTTCATTAGTTATTCTACAATTAATAGGTACACTTGCCTGTCGTAGTGGTTTAGTTTAGGATTTCTGGTTATAACTTGTTGTGATTAAGTTAAGTGTAGGTTAGTATTTGTAGTTGTTTTCTTAGACCACTTTTAGGAACATCAACGACGCATCCAAAGATCTCTAAAGATTCAGTTCACTCATTAGTGAATACAAATATGACTGAGTTATGGCATAAGAGACTTGGTCACATGAGTGAAAAGGGGATGTCTTTATTGTTGAAGAGAAATGCCTTGTCAGGTGTGCGTGATGTTCATTTGAAGAAGTGTTCTCATTGACTTGAAGGTAAGCAAAATAGAGTTACCTTTAAGAGTCATTCTCCTTCTAGGAAGGAAAGAATACCTGATTTGGTGCATTCCGATGTATGTGGTCCTATGAAGACTATATCACTTGGCAGCTGTTCATACTTTGTCACATTCATCGGTGATCACTCAAGGAAGGTTTGGGTTTATTCTTTAAAATCTAAAGATCAAGTATTTGATGTGTTTAAGCAGTTTCATGCCTTAGTGGAAAGACAAACTGGGAAGAAGCTTAAGTGCATTAGAACGGATAATGGAGGTGAATACATCGGTCCCTTTGATGCTTATTGTAGAGAGAAGGGTATTCGACACCAAAAGAGTCCTCCGAAGACACCACAGTTGAATGGTTTAGCCGAACGGATGAACAGAACATTGGCTGAAAGAGTTAGATGTTTGCTTTCACAAGCATGATTGCCTAATTCTTTTTGGGGTGAAGCTTTAAATACAGTTGTACATGTTATTAATCTTACTCCTTGTGTTCCTTTGTCTTTTGATGTTCCATACAGGGTTTGGAGAGGCAAGGATGTTTCTTACAATCATTTGAGAGTCTTTGGATGCAAAGCTTTTGTACACATTCCCAAAGATGAAAGATCAAAGCTTAATGTGAAGACTAAGCCATGTATATTCCTTGGTTATGGCCAAGACGAGTTTGGGTACAAGTTATATGATCTAGTTTTGAAGAAACTTGTAAGAAGTCGAGATGTTGTGTTTATGGAAGATCAGACTTTGAAAGATATTAAGATGGTACAAATGATTCCTCAATATAGTGATGATCTTATTCATTTGGATCCGGTTCCTCCACAAAGTGGAGATGAGACTCAAGTAGATCAACAACATGAAAATGGTGATGTTGTTAATCCAGAGTTACCAATACCAGATATGCCTGCATTTGTCCCACTTAGGCGGTCTACCCGAGACCGTAATCCTTCCACCCGTTTTTCTGCTGATGAGTATGTCTTACTCACTGATGGGGGAGAGCCTGAATGTTATGCAGAGGCCATGGAAGATGAACACAAAAGAGAGTGGGTTGAAGCCATGCAAGATGAGATGAATTCCTTGTATAAGAACAATACTTTTGAATTGGTAAAGTTGCCTAAGGGCAAGAGAACTTTAAAAAACAAGTGGGTCTACAAATTAAAGACCGAAGAACATACCTCACGACCTCGGTACAAGGCTAGATTGGTGGTCAAAGGGTTCAGTCAAAGAAAAGGTATTGATTTTGATGAGATTTTCTCTCCGGTCGTGAAGATGAGTTCTATTCGGGTTATTCTTGGTTTGGACGCTAGCCTTGATCTTGAGATCGAGCAAATGGATGTCAAGACCGCATTCCTTTACGGTGACTTGGATAAGGAAATCTACATGGAGCAACCTGAAGGGTTTCAGGTTAAGGGCAAAGAAGACTATGTCTGTAAACTTCAGAAAAGTCTTTATGGGTTGAAGCAAGTACCTAGACAGTGGTACAAGAAGTTTGAGTCAGTTATGGGAGAGCAAGGCTACCGAAAGACTACTTCAGATCACTGTGTTTTCTTTTAGAGGTTTGGTGATGATGATTTCATCATTTTATTACTTTATGTTGATGACATGTTGATTGTTGGCAAGAATGCAGATAGAATTTTACAGCTGAAGAAAGAATTGAGCAAGTCTTTTTCTATGAAAGACTTGGGGCCAGCAAAACAAATTATGGGCATTCGGATTAATAGAGATAGAGCTTCAAAGAAGTTACACATGTCACAAGAGCAATACATTGAAAGGGTGCTTTGCAGATTCAACATGGCCAATGCTAAAGTTGTGAGTTCACCTCTTACTCCCAACTTTAAGCTAACTGATAAAGATTGTCCTTCTTCTGAGAAAGATGTTGAAGAAATGGATTGTGTTCCATATGCCTCAGCATTTGGAAGTTTGATGTATGCAATGGTGTGTACCAGGCCTGACATTGCCCATGCAGTTGGTGTTGTTAGTTGGTTTCTGTCAAATCCGGGTAAGAAGCATTGGGAAGCAGTCAAGTGGATTCTTAGATATCTGCGTGGTACCTCCAAATTGGGTTTATCATTTGGGGATAGGGAGCCGATGCTTGTTGGTTATACGGATTCCGATATGGCAGGAAATAAAGACAACATGAAATCCACTTCTGGTTATTTGATGACTTATGCAGGGGGAGCCGTGTCTTGGCAATCTAGATTGCAAAAGTGTGTTGCTTTGTCTACTACAGAAGCTGAGTATTTGGAAGCAACAGAGGCATGCAAAGAACTATTGTAGTTGAAAAGATTTTTGCAAGAGCTTGGCTTCATGCAACAACGCTACGTGGTTCTATGTGACAATCAAAGTGCTATCCATCTTGCTAAGAACTCTGCTTTTCACAAAAGAACAAAACATATTGATGTTAGGTATCATTGGATTAGAGATGCTCTTGAAGAAAAGTTGTTTGAGCTTGATAAAGTTCATACCGATGATAACTGTTCCGATATGTTGACCAAAGCTTTAGCAAGAGAGAAGTTGAAGGTGTGTTGCTCGATCGCCGAAATGGCGAATTCTTCCTCATAGGCCAAAGGGGGAGATTTGTTGGGCTTAATTTTGTTTGGCCCATGAGAAAGCCCACAACACATAGGGTTTTAGTTGCTGCAGCTAATGGTTTTTTGGGGTTGCTGTTCGTTCAGCAGAAAACAGAAAGAAAAGGGGAGAAGAATTTTTGTCACTTGCAGAACCAGCCTCGTTCTCAGTCAGTTCTCGGAGTTTCAACCGTCGGATCGTCTTCATTTTTGGGCAACCTCTTCGTCACATCCATGGGAGCTTATCCAACGGTGGTTTTGTTTAATAACGTCCGGAAGTCAGATTTTCGAGACACTGTTCACAGCTGACGTTTTGTGGTTGTTTCCTCCTCTTTTGTCTTTGATTTGTTTCCATATGCTTGATGTTAGTATTTCCAAGTGTATGATGGTTATTGTATGCCTCTAGTATACCTAGAGAAGACCTTGTATTGCTCTAATTTTGGTGATAGTGGATTTGAAGCGGCTCTAGTAGTCCCGTGGTTTTTACTCTTATTTTAAGAGGTTTTCCATGCTAAAATTTTGGTGTTCTTTATTGTTTTAGAATTATCTATTTGTTTGCATCCTTATAGGTTCATTTGAGTTGGGAAAGTTTGGTCAAACGAAGATAATTCCGCATTTGTTATTTACCGTTGTGACCGGATCGTGTGTTTTTCCCATCACATAGAAGAAGATAGCATGAAAGATTAATCAAACCAAAACTACCTGCAAATAGGAGGACAACCATCAAGTAGAAGCAGAGCATGGTATACGAGAAGGATCAGCACAGACGAGGCAGATATCCGGAACCTAATAGGCGATAAAGACATGGTAGCGAAGATGCAGCAGGCAAGCAACACGTTTGAAGGCTAGGAGACCTATATTTGAAGACCTGTCACACTTAAAGGAATGAGGGGAAATAAAAAATAAAACCTTGATGGGAGTTGAACACATGAGGTTCCAAAACAAACACCAAGAATCTACCATCTCATCTAAAAAAACAAACTTGAAAGTGTTGACCGTAATAGTATATGAAGCAAAAAAAAAAAAGTGAATAAAAGACCCTTATTACTGTTCACAAAACTTCTAAATGTATAATAGGTATAATAAAAATTAAAAAAATACAAAATATTTTTAAATGTTAAAAAATACAAAAAAAAAAAAAGTGCGGGTCCGTTGAACTTACGCTACACCTGGTCATTCAAACCGACTCCTTCCTTCCATATTGCCCTAAAATTCTCCTTCATTTCAACAACCATCTTCACAAATCTTCAATCGGCGATCCGTCTACATACACTTACGTTAATGGCTTCGTTCGCAGAGGCTCCGGCAGGAAATGTTACCGCCGGCGAGAAGATCTTCAAGACCAAGTGCGCTCAATGTCACACCGTCGAGAAAGGCGCTGGTCACAAACAAGGTTCCGTCTTCTTCCTTTTTATATATCTCATGATTTTAGAATCTATTTTGCTTGATTCTGATTTTTTTAACGAAGTAAGATCATTGTGGCTGCTATCATATTTTTGTATGCGTTCTGTTTTTGTATATCTGAAATTCTGAATATCTGATGGTGTTTTGGTTTATGCGGTGAAACTGATATTATTTATAATTTTATTTGAACGTAAAATATTAGGTATTTGTTGAGTTCTTAAAACCGAATTTTAATGTATGATTGATGATTGTCAGCTTGCTAGGAATATCTAGGGTTATTTTGAATACGAAGGGATTATTTTAATCAATGCAGGATGACATTTTATGGATTTATTAATAGAAATTGATCACCAAATTGTTAAATGAGAAAAGGTCTGAAATTTGAAATTTCATCGACACTTCGCAAGAAATAGAGCCACCATTCATTATTAGCATTGTGAAGTTATTTAAAGATGTAACTCCTTGTGCAGATATCTAATGTTTAACACTAGCTTGAATATTCAAAAATTTAATCAGGGAATTAACTCAAAGAATTTCGAAAATAATTTATCAGGGAGAAGAAGAGTTCATTATTTCAAGTTCTGAGATCATAATTGATTAATTGCTGAAAGTTTAATTGCTTTCTAAAGCCCCAGGTCCGTTTGATTAAAGAATTTCAATCCAAAAAAATAGAACCAAAACAAAAAAAATGCTGCCAGAATTTTGTGTACACAGAAACATAATTACGTGAACCTAAATTAAACATTTTATTCATACTTAAACTTGCAAATAAAGACCCTATTTATACTAAACAAAACAAATATCATACTATGACTCAAATCCTAACTTATAGGAATTTAAATGACTAGATAAACTTGCAAACAATTAATAATAAACCCATAATTATCTAAACCTACTTGATAAACATTCAACATAAATAAATAAATAAATAAATAAAACTCTTAATTTTCGGCCGCCGCTTTTCTTTTGTTGTGAACATAAAGAATATTTCCAACAACCACCCACTTAATCGTTAAATGTTCACACTTGCCAAATTGAGCAAGATGAGCTAATTCCTCACTCTTTTTATCCTTCCACTTGGTGCACTCATATGCAAAGTGACCTAGTTCACCACATGTCCACATTCATAACACCTAAACCCATTTTTGTCTTTACTTACCAAAACCTCTTCCTTGACCCCTTCCATGATTTTGATTGTTATCACCTCGGCCCTTTCTATGATTCCAATTTTCTAGGTCACTTGAACTTACTAGTAGAACTGTAGAAGTTTGCTTCGATCATTCCCATTCGGTTCATCATAACTTGTGAGTCGTGCCTCATGAGCCAGTATTCTCTCCACTGCTTCTTCAAATAGCATCTTGTCGTCATCAGAGTATTGCTCAATAGAAGCTACGATTGATAGAAGCTTCTTGACACCGAGTTCAATAACTTTCTCACAATTATCTTATCCTTAAGGTGTGAACCAAGGCTCCTAAATTTGGCTCTTGCACCACTCAACTTGTTGTTTCGCTCTCTTTTATCTTCAAAGTCTTTAGTTCACTCCTTAATGTGTGCAACCATGCCTTTTGTACCAAATTTGCTCCTAAATACCGAATCTTGATTAAATCCCATACATTTTTCGCATTCGAGCATTGTGCCACTTTCATTAGGATATATTCCGACAATGTTTGGAATATCATAGCTTTTGTTGTTGCAACTTTCTTTTCATATATTCCTGCTACTACCATGCTTGGCACCTCCCAAAGACCATACGCCCTTAGAATCTGCTACCATCAGAATTGCTCACGTGGTGTAATTTGAATCAGTCAACTTTGAGCACTAAAGTGACACGTTTCCTTACTCACGAATTGGTTCCACCGCACTATCTCTTTCCATATTTTATTATTATTCTTGTTGTTCTTGTTGAGTGTGGAGGCTTCTAAAGCCTTAATGGGTCGCGCACGGGTTGGGCTTAGCTTGTAGGTTAAGTTAGAATACCTAGTTGTAATCTCTATTTATATGTCTCATTGTACTTGTAATCTGTTGAGCACCTAGTAATACGAATCCTAGTTGCAGCACAGTGGACGTAGGTCACATCGACAAACCACTTTAAATCCTTGTCTTGTTTACTGCTTTTGTGTGTGTGTGATACCCAACAACCGGTACCAGAGCCACGGTTCTTGATCGATCACACAACGGATCTAATACGGTTGTTACTGGAGTCATCGCCGCCACCGCCGGATTCCGGTCACTAGTTAACTTCGTCACAGATTAGGGTTTCGCTGCTGCTGTCTCTGGTTCAAAATACGCTCAGTTTGAGAGTGTGTTCTAGGGTCTCGCTGCTGCCGTCACGATTAGGGTTTCGACAAAAGTGGGATTCAGCCGCCGATTGGAGTGATTAGGGTTCCGGCGAACCCTACTAAGTCATTCCAGCCGCCGCCATCCTCGATTAGGGTCCCGGCGAAGCTCCCAACCGCTGATTAAGGCTCCGGCGAGCCTACTCCTCTTCTCCGACCACCGATTGAAGGAAATCCGAGCAAAACCACAACCGATTTCGCCGGTTTAGGGTTCCGGCGAGTCCCAAAGCCCCAATCGGGTCCGATTTTGACCAAATTGTTGACCAGAAAGCTCCGACTTTGACCATATGGGTCCGATTTTGACCATATAGGTCGGATTTTGACCAAAGAGGTCCAATTTTGACCAGGAAAGCTCCGATTTTGACCAAACAAGTCTGATTTTGACCAGAAACAGTCCGATTTTGACCAAAAATAGTCAAACAACCTACTTTGCCACTGACAGAAGGTTTTCTGTCCCGTTTCCGCCGCTGCCGCCATTCGTAGACCAGTTAATTGTTTAATTCCGGTGTTTTCTTACGTTTATTACTAATTTTATTCGAGTTGGCCGCCAAAACAGTGTTCAATAGAACAGTCGTCAAGTTCCGGCCGCCACCATAGCTGTGTTTGTTCACTGCTCTCCATCTCGGTTAAATCAGTGGTAGTTCGGTAAGTTTCAATGGCAGAAGACGGTAAAGTAAAGATTGAAAAGTTTGATGGACGTGATTATGGGTATTGGAGGATGCAAGTGGAAGATCTTTTGTATCATAAGAGTTTACATCTTCCTATGTTGGGTTTGAGTTACAGACCAGAAAAGATGACGGATGCTGAATGGAATTTGCTAGATAGACAAGCTTTGGGTGTTGTCAGGTTGTCTTTGTCAAAGAGTGTGGCTTACAACGTTGTCAAAGAAACGACTACATTTGGGGTTTTGAAAAGATTGTCCAACATGTATGAGAAACCGTCTGCCTCCAACAAAGTATTCCTTATCAGACAGTTGGTTAACACCAAACTGAAGGAAGGTATGTCGATCACTGCTCACATAAATGAGTTCAATTCGGTGATCTCGCGTTTGGCTTCTGTTGGCTTTATTGTCATCATTACCTGACAGTTGGGCAGGCACAGTTACTGTAGTTAGTAGTTCATCTGGAACTACTAAGCTCACTTTTGATGGTATTCGAGACATCATCTTAAGTGAAGACATTCTTAGGAGGAGTTCGGGTGAATCTTCTAGTACATTGTTGAATACAGAAGGAAGAGGTAGAAGAAATGAAAGGGGTCATAGCAGGGGCAGGTCAAAGTTAAGAAAAAGGGGTCAATCAAAGAACAGAAAGGAGGTTGAGTGTTGGAATTGTAAAGAAAAGGGCCATTTCAGAAGTCAATGCCCTAAACCATCAATTGTAAAAGGAAAGACGCAGATGAATAATGTTACCGATGATGAGTCTGATATGCTCATATTTGTGAAGAGATCGATGCTGCCAACATATGTTGTGTTGGGAATTCTGTTGAATATTGGATTCTAGACTCTGGAGCTTTGTTTCATGTTGTTTCATCTTCTGATTTGATCAAGAATTTGCGAACAGGTAACGTTGGTAAGGTTCGTTTAGCTGATGATCAGACTTTGGATATTGTAGGGATTGGTGATGTTGATTTGAGGACTTCACTAGGTACTGTTTGGACATTGAAAATTAACTTTGGTATTTTGTATTGATTATTTCAATAATACAAATAAGAGAATATATAGAGACCTAATACAATCTATATATGGAAAATATAAATTACAATTAAATCTCAATCCTAGATATATTTAGGAGCATAAATCTTTGACTAATATTCCCCCTCAAGCTAAGGCCAGGGAGCGACCTGTAGCTTGGATCGAAGCAGCAAGAACCGTTGTGATGACAAGGGTTTGGTGAACACATCTGCAATCTGATCTTCTGTCTTTATAAACTGAACCGAGAGCTGTTTTTGAGCCACTTTCTCTCTAACGAAATGAAAATCAATTTCCACATGTTTTGTACGAGCATGAAAGACAGGATTAGCTGATAGATAGGTAGCCCCTAGATTGTCACACCATAAGATAGGAGCTGATGTCAAGGAAACATGAAGTTCTTTCAGAAGTGCTTCTAGCCATGTTAGTTCAGCAACAGTGTCTGCTAAGGCCTTGTATTCTGCTTCTGTGGAAGACCTAGAAACAGTACGTTGTTTACGGGCACGCCATGAAATGAGATTGGAGCCAAGATAAATAGCATATCCTCCCGTGGATCGACGGTCATCAGGAGAGCCAGCCCAGTCGGCATCAGAAAAGGCAGTGAGAGAAGAAGCATGAGCATCAGTGTAGACATGAATGACATGATTTGAATTTTGCTGAATCAAAAGTCCAAAGTGAGAAGTGCCATGAAGATACTGAAGAATCCTTTTGACTGCAGACCAATGATTTTCGGTTGGAGAGTGCATAAATTGACAAACTTTGTTGACTGCAAAGGTAATGTCAGGTCTGGAGAGAGTCAAGTACTGTGAGGCGCCAACGGTATGTCGGAATTGGCTGGATCAGCAAGTTGAGGACTGTCACCAAGGGATAAATTGGAATCGATTGCCATTGGAGAATTAACTGGTTTGGACTGAGAAAGACCTGCCTTTTGAATCAGGTCGGTGATATATTTCTTTTGAGAGAGAACTAGATCTGTGCCTTTGGGAATTACCTCAACGCCTAAGAAGTATGAAAGCTGACCCATGTCTTGGATCGCAAATTTGTTGCCTAATTGTTGAATGATATGAGTGATCAGCTGTGGATTGTTACCTGTGAGAATTATATCATCAACATAGACAAGCATATAAAGCAAGGCACCATGACGAGAGTAAATGAATAATGATGGATCCGTCTTAGAACCCGAGAACCCAAGGTGTAATAGTGCCCCCGAAAGACGATTAAACCAAGCCCTTGGAGCTTGTTTAAGACCGTATAAGGAAATGTTGTAAGTCTCAACCGTGGGCTGCTTGTTTGATCAACCGTGGGCCTTCAGTTCCTTTGGGTTTCAAAATACCAGAGGAAGAATGGCAAGGAAAGGTTGTAAGTCTCAAGCACCTTTGATTCTTTGGTTGTAGTGTTTATAGTTTGTTGAAAGATGTTGACAGTGATAAATTGGACTCAAAAGCCAAGAAGTGCACTTTTATTGGTTATGGGTCAGACAACATGGGTTACAGGCTTTAGGATTTTGAAAGCAGAAAAGTAATTAGATGCAAGCGTGTCACTTTCAATGAAGCCGAATTATACAAAGACAGAAAAGGAAGCTCAGTGATTCAGAAAGATTATGTTGAGTTTGAAGATGAAACATTGGACAAGTCTGGAGAGTCTGTTACACCAGAAGTTGTCTTTGATAGTGGGAGCACAGGAAGTGGAAGAGGTCGAGGAAGCAAAGACAAGTGTTATGAATTTGGTCGCCTTGTATATACGTGCACCAAGTGGAAGGATAAAAAGAACGAGGAAGTAGCTCATCTTGCTCAATTTGGTGATAATGAGAATCCAACATTATTGTGAAGGGCAAGTGGGAACATTTAACGATTAAGGGGGTGATTGTTGGAAATAATCGTTATGTTCACAAACAAAGAAAAAGTGGCAGCTGAAACTTAGAAGTTTTATTAATTTATTTATGTTGAATGTTTATCAAGTAGGAATAGATAATTATGGTTTTATTATTTAATTGTTTGCAAGTTTATCTAGTTATATAAATTCCTAGAAGTTAGCGTTTGAGTCATAGTACGATATTTGTTTTGTTTAGTATAAGTAGGGTCTTTATTTGCATGTTTAGGTATGAATAAAAGTTTAATTTATGCAAACTAAATTCCCGTAGCAATCTTTTGGTTTGTTTGAATTTTTCAGGTTCGTAAATCTTTATTCAAAAGGACACGGGGCTTCGGAATCTTTGCAAAACGCTTGTCAAAACCTCACCTAGGGGTCCTGATTGTTGAGACATTTTTCCTATGACTCGCCTCACCTGTGGGCCTAGGTGCACTCGTAGGTTAGGGGTGTTCACAGTCTGGTTTTTAGGTAAAACCGTTAACCAAACCGTTAACAACGGTTTTTGAATTATAAAAACCAAAACCGAATTGTTCAAAATAAAAATTGAACCTCTATCAAAAATTTAGCTTTACGGTATTACTATTGTTTCTATTAAAAGTAAAGTCGAATCAAACCAAACCTTTTATAGTTCAAGACAACCTAATTGCACTTGCATCAAGTCCAAATGTATTTTTTTAAATGGTGCATAAATCATGAACTCAATCTAAACACGTGCGCACACACACACATATATACATGTTTATATATGAATATATGCATATAGGATTGGGATCAAATACTAACTCACACTTAGAGCACTAACCCATTAACTCTCTTTACCCAATCATAATTAAACACATGGATTTTTCTTTTATTATTTGATAAGGGTAAATTAGTAATTTGCTTTATGTACTAACTTACCCCCTCTTTTTTTATACATCCATAACTTTTTTATACTATAATATTTTTTTATAAAATTTGCATCATTTTACTCGTCTTATTTTTCTCTTTAATTCCGTTATAGTCTTGACTAGGGTTTTTTATTTTTTTCGGATGTTCGTATTTACACCAATGTAACAAGTATAAAAATAACAAATTATTTGGAACGAGTTGTAACGAATTTGGGGTTTACATTGTTGTAGAATAAATAGGGTTTACGTTTAAGAGTGTAAACGAGCCAAGCCGATCCCGAGCTAGTTAATTACGTTATATTCTTGACTAGGTTTTTTTATTTTTTCCGGATGCTTCAAAATTCGTTATATCTACAAGATTGTAAATACATTTTAATACTATAAAAAAATTATATCTACAAGATTGTAAATACATTTTAATACTTTAAAAAAATAGTATAACATTTTGTTGATAAAAAACAAAATTCGTTATATCAACTTGATTGTAAATATGTTTTAACACTTTAAAAAAATATATCTACAAGATTGTAAAGACATTATAATACTTTAAAAAAAATAATATAACATTTTGTTGATAAAAACCAAAATTTCGTTATATATACAAGATTGTAAATACGTTTTAATACTTTAAAAAAATTATATCTACAAGATTGTAAATATATTTTAATACTTTAAAAAAATAATATAACATTTTGTTGATAAAAACCAAAATTCGTTATATCTACAAGATTGTAAATACATTTTAATACTTTAAAAAAATACTATAACATTTTGTTGATAAAAAACAAAATTCGTTATATCTACTAGATTGTAATACGTT
The DNA here is from genome assembly GCA_009363875.1 of Mikania micrantha. Lineage (NCBI taxonomy): Eukaryota > Viridiplantae > Streptophyta > Magnoliopsida > Asterales > Asteraceae > Mikania > Mikania micrantha. The sequence goes on along the minus strand of SZYD01000088.1, from coordinate 30,240 downwards.
TTAATACTTTAAAAAAATACTATAACATTTTGTTGATAAAACCAAAATTCGTTATATCTACAAAATTGTAAATACATTTTCATACTTTAAAAATTATATTTACAAGATTGTAAATACATTTTAGTACTTTAAAAACCAAAATTCGTTACTAAATCAAGAATATAGCGTAATTAACGAGCATCCGGAAAAAATAAAAAACCTAGTCAAGAATATAACGTAATTAACGAGCTCAGGATCGGCTTGGCTCGTTTACACTCTTAAACTTAATCCCTATTTATTATACAACAATGTAAACCCAAATTCGTTACAACTCGTTACAAATAATTTGTTAGTTTTATACTTGTTACATTGGTGTAAATACGAACATCCGAAAAAAAATAAAAAAACCTAGTCAAGACTATAACGGAATTAAAGAGAAAAAAAAGACGAGTAAAATGGTGCAATTTTTATAAAAAAATATTATGGTATAAAAAAGTTATGGATGTATAAAAAAAGATAGGGTAAAGTATTTAATATAGCAAATTACATTAATACCCTTATTCCCTTTTCTTTCAAATCAATTACATTATTATATTATAGTTTAACTAGATTATTACCCTGTGTATTACACGGATTTGATATAAAATATTAAATAATTAGTAATAAAAATGTAAAAAATTGTAAAAGGATATTTTAAGATAAAATGATTAATTTACATATTAATGAATAATTTAACTAATAAAACAATAATTAAAAACTTTAATAACTATACAAACGATACGTAATCTTTTGATTTTTAACAGTTATATATTTAAACTAACTGATAATAAGCTTCATCATGTGTCTATCAAAGGTCAACTTTTATAAATAAATATAATTTATGTAATTATTAAAATTTAAACGACTGAATTAAAAAATAGCGTTAAACATAAGGATAAAAAACGTAACTTTGTCTATCACTTTTTTACTTTTTTTTTAAATAAATTAAAAAATTACATTGGATTATAAATATCTTATTGTTTAAAACTCTGGGGTATAGTTTATTTTATTTTTTGTACAAAAAATTCATTTTTATAGAAAAATATTGTTTATTATATAACTTTGATATTCTAAAAATAAATTTTTTCTTATTTCAAAAAAAAATTTCATATCTTATAACATTTTTTAAATGTTTTTGAAATAAAAAATAAATAATATTATTAGTTAGTAGTATTATAATTATTTAATTAGAAAGAGAATATAATTATTTAATATGAGAGAATTAAATGAATTTAATAAGAAATTGGCATTTAAAATTAGTGTTCTAATATTATGACAAGTGGCAAAATTTATTTTCTTTTATTAGTATAGTAAGATATCAACCATTAGATTAGCATCTTGTAATTTGATCATTAAATATGGTGAGGTTAATGGGTTATTGCTCTATCCTAAGGTTAGCATTAGAACCCTTCCCTATGCATATAAATGTATATATAGATATATCTATGTGTATGTACATGTATCTATATTTATACACGTACACATATTGTCTGGTTCGGTTTTTTATGACCGGTTTTTGATGAAAACTGTAAACCAAACTGTTTATTACGGTTTCAAACTTTTGAAACCAGCCGACCAAAATTTTTGGAAAAATACCGACCGTGAAACCGAACTGATGACCGGTTTGGGTGGTTTTGTGGTTTGGAATCGGACCGTGAACACCCCTACCTAAAGGGATTTTGACAAGTTAGGTGGCACCTAACTGTGGACATGGTCTAGAATAGGAATGAATGGAAACATAAGATTATAGTCAAGGACTTTTAGGAGAGTGTGTGAAAGTAGCTTAGCTCTGTATTAAGGATTTAGATTTTCCCTGCATTTTTAGTGGACTTTGCTTGTTATTGCCTTATGATAGTTTATGTGGGTGTGATGTTTTATGATACTACATATGTTGCCGCGCATTCATTTCTTGCGTTTTGAAAATCTTATACCCCTATCTGTTTAGTATTTTTTTCTGTCTATTGTTTTTATTGGAATTGGAGATCTCTCTAGAAGCACCATTTCTTTCCCAGGGATAGTGGTAAAGTTTGCCCCTCCTCAAAATACCCAACTAATAGCTTTATTATGACTGGAATTTACAGGGTACAATTATTGTTCGTATGATTGGAGCAGTTGGTTCATATATGCTTGTTTTGAAAATACCTTGAATGTGTGCGCGCTGTAGCTTACATATGAACTGAACATTCATTGTGAAAAGAAATAAGAATTCAGATGTGCGATTTACTGATTGAAAAATGAAGTTGGTTGTTAATAAGAAAGATATGCATGCAGGACCCAATCTAAATGGACTGTTTGGAAGGCAGTCTGGAACTACTGCTGGATATTCTTATTCTGCTGCTAACAAGACCAAGGCTGTTACATGGGAAGAAAATACTTTATATGACTATCTGCTGAACCCTAAGAAGGTATCATCTTTTGACTACAATTACCTGATTTAGAAACCCATTTTATCTCATTATTAAATCAATTATCCAAAACCAAAATTTATAATAAACAGATGGTTTAAAATGAGTTAAGTTTGTCTTTATTCTATAAAACTTGAATGATAAGTTTCATATGAAGTATATACTGTTGATAAGTGGCAATTATCTGGTTCCAGAAGTTATATGCTATTAGAAAGTAAACTCTTTTTGGTTTGAAAAGTATATCATACTTTGTCATCTTGGTGATGCTACTCCTTTGGCTCTGAAAGGGTGTGTAACAAGCAGATAAAATGGGCATATTTGAAGATAGTATCAAAATGGCTTGAGGGAGGCAATCCTACAATAAAGTTCATAGAAATATCTTCCCAAATTTGCTAAATAAGAATTGAAAAATTCAAACTTATTGTAGTCAATGTTCTTGTATGTTCAAATATTGCAAGCTTGCATGATGTGTCACATCCCACATCAGAGCATTATGCGCCCTTGATGCACAAATCATGGAATCAAATCACATTAATTACAGCAATGCAATATCATCACCCTATCTTTGCAATATGGTTCCTGATGCGCGCATTCAAAACCAGGCCAACACAATCATTACAAACGTAGAGGTTATGTAGGATTTTTATTTTTATATATATATTTTTTGTTATTGTAAACAAATTTATGAAGTTTTTACTTGCTTAAGGCTCAAGTTTACGATCAACACATCAAACGCTTGCCTTTATTGATTTTGTTTGGCAATAATGTATGCAGTACATCCCTGGAACAAAGATGGTTTTCCCCGGATTGAAGAAGCCACAAGAGCGTGCAGATCTCATTGCTTATCTCAAGTCATCCACCGCGTAAACATTTTTTCTTCTGAAGTTTTTTTTGGAAGTAGATGAAGATTAATAATATTGGAGGACATGACATTCATCATATTTTTTTACTTCATTTTTTGAGAACTGGTTTATTCAATTGCCAGCACCATTCTTACATCATACACTGCAAGCAAGCAGATGTACGTGTTAAATAAACATTTTTGATCTCTTTTTCATATGAGATTGCCTCAAACAGCAAAGTTACTGATTTTGTAACCAAAATTTTACGTTTTGTTTGTTGATTGTCATATATGGGAGCTTTGATGCTCATATAAAAAATAGTTTAGAGCTTTACGTATGGTATAGGGGTAAGACTTGTCTGTCATTCTCCCCAGATTCTACTCTAACTGAGATTTTTACTAGATATGCTTGTTGTTGGTGTATGGGAGGCATTTGGTAATAAGAAAACTAATAAATTGTTCATAAAAAATAGTTTAACTTGCTAATTTTTAAAACACTAAAATAAGGTTTTACAATAACATTTGTTAAAGCTATAAAACATATATAAAAATATTAATAGTTCTATTTAATCTTTGTATTAAACTAGATATACCGGTGTGCAGCGCTTATTTTGCTTGATATGAAACTCATGTTGTGATACTGTGCAAACTTGTTCGCCATGGAAACCATCGTTATGTGATATGCTTACCTTAATCAAAATGAGGTTATCCTTACCTACATTCTGCATTAAAACAACTATTTACAACCTGCATTCGAACCAGTCAATATCAAGATTATATTGCAGATGGGTTTGTTTTGTGATCGCTGCCCAGAGGAAAATGGCATATTATTAAGGGTTGTGTTATTCACACACCCACCCCACCCACCTCACACCCTTTATACGCCTCGTATAGGTCTATACGAGGCGTATAAGGGGACAATCATTGGGTGTCAGAATTTGTCAGTTCCAATGATTGAGGACCTATACGAGGTGTATAGATCTATACGCGTCATATAGGTCCTATACGCGACTCTATACGTGGCCCATCATTGGGTGTCAGTGCCAATGATTGGGGACATATACTAGTAGTATAGACCTATACGCGAGGCTATACGCGGGGCTATACGCCACGTATAGATCTATACGAGGTGTATAGGGTCGGTAAGGGTGTTGAATTAAAAAAGAGGGGTGTGTGAATAACCAATCCCATTATTAATCTTCGTATTTGTGCTTTCAATATATTTTTATGTTTACCTGTTCCCTGAAATAGTAAACATTTTAGCTAATGTTTGTATGGTGAGTATTGTTGGAGGTGTTATTGCATCCATTGTTGGCATTGTTGGTGGTGTTAGTGTCTGTTGCGAGCATAGGGCGGTGGAAGGGAAGATGTGGTGGTACGCTCCAAAGAGAATGCAAAATGGTTGTACAAAACGTTATACTTGTTCTATTTCACTATTCATATTTCTAAATTGTATAGATAGGTAATGTTCATATGTTTGTGGTTATTAAAGTCAAATGTGTAATTTTAATAGGTAATCTATTATGTAGTTGATTAAACTTGAAATCAAAACTATGGTTTCAAAACCTAAATTATTTCCAGCTTTGAAACCATGAGGCAAACACTACAAATGTGAGACCATGAATGCAAGTATGTAACCTCACATCTCGCTCACGTAAATACCTCCCCCCAGGCCCCAACCCATTATGTGAGGAACCATAGAATACGACCCGAAACGAAATGCATACATTTTTCTCGTACACTAGGGATTGTGAGAAGAGATATATTTCACATCCCAGGGGGGCTATCCACTGGGAGCAATAATTTCCAGTAACATTTGGAACATTTCGTTTTTGAGCAGAAGAGCCGTTTTCAAGTAGTGTTCGATCGATTACGTATTAATCCATATTCGATTGATTGGTCTGAGGTTTTGAGGGTCATGCGTGAGTGAGCTTCCAATGTGAAACATGAAAGTTTTTAACTTTTTATATGGTTTGTAACAATTAAAAACGCATAACTAATATTTGATTAAAGGGAGTAAATATTTGATTAGGGACATTATTTTTTAAAAAAAAGTACAGCATAAGCTTTAACAAAATCTTGATTATAAATTGTTCTTTATATTCATACATCACCTTCATCGTGTGTACGTCATACTGAGGTCAAATAAATCAAATCACATATACATTACTTTTACTTGTACAAATAACTAGTGTCATTGGTATACCAGTGTAGCAATAACCCAACATTTATAAGGGGAATTATACAAAATTTAAGAACGTAATATATTTTACGGTAGAGTGTTTTAGAAATTGTAAAACATTTAAACAAAATGTTTATTAATATATTACAATTCTAACGTTAGAAGTGCAACAAAATAAAAATTTTAATACTTTGTTTAAGACAACTTTCATAAAAAGATAACAAACAAATAAGCAATAATACCTAACTAAATCTCACATAAACTAGATGAGTGCACACTTTACATCTATTTTAATGGATAAAAAAATTGCCCTTAAAAAGACTTGCAACTACAGAAATATCACATTTAATACAGTATATATACACACAAGGACGGTGCTTTTAAGAGACAAGGGTGCCCCGGCTCTATCGTTTTTCACTTAAAAGAGTCGATTTAATATTATTTCGTCGTAAAATTCTATAGGTATTGAGTCCGACCTTCTCCGTTTTTCTTCTTAAAATTCTTGGGCCCCCTTGGTTAAACTTATTTATATAATTCAAATAAGAATATTAGTGAAAGTATAGAGCTTAATTTATAAAAATGTTTTAAGTTGTAGGTGGATAATATGCACTAGTACAGATCTTGTTTTTTTGCGTCAATTATTCTAAGGAGGTTTTGTTACGACTAGTAGCAAATTTGGGTGGTTTCGTCGCAAAAAAATGTTTAAAAAGTTAATTGAAGCATTTTAATTATATTTTTTGAGGTTGATTTAAGATACTCTTTTTTTTAGGCGATTTTTTTGGGTTCTTAGGGTGGTTTCTTTTTCAAGCTTTTTAAAATATATTTCGTTTTCTGAATACAAGTAAAATTAGATATTTAAAATTTTAAAATGAATATTGACTCGACCGAATCACCAACCTGGATATATAATATGAAACATAGCAATAGGAAAAAAAAATTTGTGTTCGTGACTTTCGGCCCTTCAGGGTTTTTTTCAAGCTTTGTCGATGTATATACGAAAAACTTGACAAGTCACAAGCATATAGATATGTTTTGTATAAATATGAAAAAGTTATGAAAGATATATTTTGTATAAATATGAAAAGTTATGAAAGACGATTGTGAATTTAAAATAAATTGAAATCTTAGAAATCGTTGACAAAAGCTGACTTTTGTGCGCATGATAATAATAATCAATAACGATAGAGGAATGACTTCAAATGAGAGCTACTCACTAAAGAAGTAATTTAGCTGACAAGCTTAAAGTATCTGTTGTACTTAACATCTTGATGTCGGACATAACACATTGAATTTAGTTACTTATAAAAATGATTAAATTTCCGTTTCTTAAAAATTTATGTTAGTCATGTACTCATGAGTAAATTTGATGTCGTGAGGTATTATGGGAGCTGGTGCGCTCATTAAATTTATAAAATTGCATATTTATTCAAATCATACTTGAAAAAGTATCTTGCATTACGCATGTAATAATTTGAATTTAAAAAAGAGGCATTTACATATTTTCACTTCTTAATATCATTTATTATATATACCCAAATAAAAAAAAGTCAATTGTTTTAATGGGTGGGTAGGAGGATATATGTAAAAGTTTCTTTAAAAAATGTGTATTGATGACTAAATCAAAAACCAAATTCTCAATCTCGATATAGTTATGAACTGAACCAAAGATCAAATTCATACTCTGGTTTGATTTTTTTTAATATGTATATGATATAATTTTTTTTGTTCCTTTTTTTTCAAATCGTGCAACTATGACATTTATTTGGATGAAATCCTTGCTGAAGTAATACATGAAAATCAACATAAGACTAGTTCAGTTTGTAAATATATTGTTTCTTAGAAGTCATATGTTCAAACATAAGAACAATGTAATTTAGTTTGAAGTAATTTTTTCTTTGAACGGTTTGCTACGATGACATCCAATACGAGATTTCGATCATTCTCTCGGATTTGACGCCATGAGTTGTACATCCGAGCTTTCCCAAGAAGGAAGCCTACATCTATGTAAACCTCTTGACATTGCCTATGTTTCAATCCGAATTCAAACTCGGTCAATAGGATAACCAATAGACTACAAACCTTTGGTTGTTTGAAGTAATTTTTTTATAAATAATAATTATATTAAATTATTAATACATGAAAACCTTCTTTAAAATTTAAAAAATGGTTATAATTTAGGGTTTTATCATGTATGTATTCACACTTTCTGTAGTCAACCAAAGCCAGTTTGCATTGCATTCGAAATCCAGTCTTCGCCTTCAGGATTGCGGCTTCCACCAATCGGAGATATGGGGGTTTCGAAAGAACAACTTCTTGAGCGCTTACAGGTTCGAATCTTTCTCTTGATGTTCTTTTTAAGACCAATCTTCTCGATTCATGTGCCCATCCTTAACTTTTATCATCAATTGATTGACATTTGAACTTGTTTGGTTTCAAATCCACAAATTGTTGAATCAATTGCAATACAGCATCCAAATTGATCCGCCAACATTTTGGATTCAGACGAAACAAGTTAGGGTTCTAGGTTTCGCCGTCAGATTACAATGAAACTGTTTAATTTCTGTATTTTCACATGTGTTTAGATAATTTAAAGTAATTCTTATGTTAATTAGTTGCCAATGAGCTAATCTATTCACTTTATCCAACAGGCTCAACAGATACATTTTTCACAGTATGATCATCCTGTAGTAATGACTGTTGAAGCTCAAGTAATGAAATACAAGACAATACAAAGGGTGTTATTTTTTCATACAATCTTTATTTTTTATTTATCTTTTTTTTTTTGGTTTGTTTATAAGGCTAAGTATGTTGGACATATCAAAGGTGGATTGAGTAAAAACTTATTCCTGAAGGTATATTTTTTAAATAATTTGGGATGCTCTTAATTACCACTTTGTGAACTCAAATGGATAATCTTGATGTTTTTCCTTTTTCTTTTTTTTTTTTTTTACCGTTTAGGATAAGAAGCACCGGTTTTATATTGTTTCAGCCTTGGCTGATACTAAGGTTGACTTAAAAGGTTAGTTTGTTATCTAAATATCTGTAATCGGGTGTACTAGCTGTGGTGTTATCAGTATAGCCAGCCACTGAATGGCTGTATACATACATATACATTTAGGACGGTTCTTTGCAGAACCTCTAGTATTGCGAGACTTAATCAAAATCATTCATTTATTTGGATATTTATATAAGATTTTAACATTACCAGGGAAATGCATAATTGTCGTGTGAATATGCTTGAATTGATATATGCATATTTCGATACATTTATGCGTATATTATAGATATTATAGATATCGACACATTTGTAGTTTCACTATAATTCTCTGAATTGATATATGCATATTTCTGTAAATTTATGTGTACATTATAGATACCAACACTCGTATAGATTCGCTATAATTCTCTGAGCTAAAGTAGGGAAATTAATTAATTAGTGTAAATCATTTGATCTATAAAAATTGTACATTTTTCATATATTTTTTTGTAATAAAGATTAAAACATGATTTTGATAAGTTCTTGCAGCTCTCCCATATTTGTGGTTCTGTAAAGAACCGTAATTATACAACCACGCACACACCTGTGTGTGTATGTGTAATTTTCTTGATGTTTATAACACTTCACTGTGGCTTTGAAGCTGAGCAGTTCTATCTCAAAGGCTTGGACTTGGAAAAGGAGGGTTGAGAATGGCACCTGAGGAAGCAGTTGCAGAAATACTTGAGGTTTCTATAAGCATTGCTGTTATTATTATTTGTTATTTTTTTTCTTTTTAATTAATTAACCATTTGGGTCTCACCATAATATATCTTTAGGTTCTCTTAGTTTATGTTACAATATTTGAATTTATAAGTTTGGCCACTTGTTTTCCATAGATTAATTGCTTACTAAAAGTCACTATAGTTCTGATAATTTTCGCTCATCATCTATTTTTGCTTTAACTTTTTCCAGGTACCTTTAGGTTGTGTTACCCCATTTGCACTTGTGAACGAATCAGCTCGGTATGTGTTTAATGTTTAGTTTTATTTTGTTAATTGAACTAAATTATAAATCTTCATTGCAGTCTCCTCATAAAATTATCATAACTCTCAATTTTTAGGAATGTATCTTTGTTGTTAGACCAGGGTTTTAAAACCCACGAGTGCTGCTTCTTCCACCCACTCTCCAATGATACCTCAATTTGTAAGCGTTAATATTCTTCAAAAGTAGATTAAAAGGCATATATGTTTAAGTTGATAACAGTTCTCTGTTGTTTCTGTTTGAAGCCCTTAGCATACAAGATCTTGATATGTTTCTCAAATCATTAGGAAGAATGGTCTCTCATGTTGATCTTGAGGTAAAACTGCTTGTTTTCTATTTTACCAATTAGTTTAGTTTAGCTTTTTTTTTTTTTTTTTTTTTTTCAGTTCCAATTTCCAAATAATTGTTTTTCTAGGCTAATCCACCTGTTGGGAAAGATCAACCTCCAGATTTAGCTGCTTTAGTTCCGTCCGACACCCTGAGCATACATAATGTTTTGGAGAAAACAGCTACTTTGCAGATTGATGGGGATGTAAACAACAAACCAGTTACAGGTAAAACTGGTTGCTGGCAAAGTTTATTAATTCTTTTTGAAAAAGCATTATTTTGTATTATTTTTCTAAAAATGTGGAGGATGGTTTATAAATATAATACACACACGCAACTTCATTTTAAATGAATATTAAATGTTAAACCACCGTTTTTGTTTATTTTACGAGGGCGTTTCTAAGTTTCAAGCTGTAATCCGTCAAATTGTCTATCAGCGGTTTATGAACACTCCTGCGGATGAGGAATTTAGTAATATTTTCTATTAACCAGTAATGTTTTTCTCACTAATGTAGCCAAAACATCAAAGGTTTCCAGTGGTCCACAGAAGGAAAAATCAGTCAATACTGCAAACTCTTCAAGCTCTTTTGCAGACCCTGAAAAGTTTATCGAAGAAATATTAGAAAAAGCATCAGCCATTGTTGCTGCCGAGGTTATCTGGATGCACACACACTACTATTATTTAATCTATTTTCTGTTTTGAATTTAATCGCAATATCTGAAATATCCAGATCAAGGAGGAAAATATTAAGCAGCATGGAGGCAAACTTGGTGCTGTGGTATCCGACAGTTTAAGGAAAAATCTCAGCTTGGAGTTGAAAAATCGAGTCGTGAGTATTTCTTTTTAATTGTATTCCATTTCTTTCGTATAAAATTTAATCATGTAAGTTCATGATGATATATCATCAAGTAATTAAGATTAATTTGCCTTTGAAAAGTTAAATTTTCTTGATGTTTTTTTTTTCAGACAATGTTCAAAAATACTGCATACACAGAAGGGTTTGGTGCAGGTACACGCTGCCCGGTAAAACGTTTGTAAGTATATCATTCATAAATTGATGCAACAATTGTTGGATGATGAACAATTTTTTTACTTTGATGAAATTCTTGAGTTTGACATGAATGGAATTTGAATATGTTGGGAGATTGTATTTTGTTATTTGAACATCAATGTAAGAAGGATGAACAAGCCTATATGACTGAGTTATTTGTTCGATCGGTGAGATCACCGAGAATTGGAACCAAATTATATGGTTCGGTTTTGGATTTAGGTAAAAAAGCCGAAAAAACTGAACCGAATAGTATAAAGATTGTAATAATGTTTTTATTATTGTTTTATTTTTTACAAATATTAATTGAATAAAGGACCTCCTTAATAATAAGTTGTGTGAACGTGATTAATATTCATCTCGATGAAATCTATCAAGTCTTTAGTGCTCATTTCAAGTGTTTGTGTTCCAGTTAAATCCAGTATTCCATCAACCTTCAATAATTTCTAACGAGTTGAGCTCGAACTTTAAAAATAAAGCTCTTAACAAGTTAAACTCAAGCTCTATTTATTCAGAATGAGCCAAACTCAAGCCTAAAGGAGCTAGGGCTAGGATTGGCTTGTTTGTAGCCTACATGTGAGAGGAAATTCCTAGGTATTGTGACAATGTAATATTTTAGCATACTTACTTTACAAGCTTACGAGTGAGCTAAATGAAACAAAAAATATCATGTGACACAAAATTTGCAAATTGTTTCATACGAGATACTCATGCACAAGTTGTTAAGTTGTCTTGACATCATCAAACTTTTAAAGAAAATTCCTTTTTAACTAATTTGACCCCGCCAAGGTTAGTTATACATATGGGAAACACATAAGTTTGCTTATTCATTGTAGTATCGTCAAGTTCGGTAGGAGTCAGGATTTACCAGAGGGTCTTTAGTCTCGTCATTAACCAGATGTTCTTTTATTTGTTTTTGATCTAGAATGTTTAATAGTGAACCATACATATTTTCTATAACTAGATCTTACTAGATTTAGGGGCCGTTTGTTGTGTCTGAATCATTAAGATCTGAATGGTTAAGATGTTTGAATGGTTAAGAGGGTCTAAACCATTAAGTGGTGGTGTTTGTTTTAGCATTTTAATGAAAAATACCTTTTAATTGAAAAACCCTAAAAAAATATCAAATCCATCCCGTCGGTCGACCAACTCGAGCATCGCCGCCTCCCGGCTCCTGAATACTCGCCTTTCAAGCCAAGTTTCTCTCTCTCAACTAAAACCCTTCAGGATATCCATCGATCTCTCGCATCGAACCCGTCGCCGGTGATGATTTTTCGATCATAAAACCACTCACAAAGTAGCTAACGGAGACGGTAACAAATGGGCAAATACATCGGCTAGAACTCGAAAACTACCGGCGAAGTTTCTTTAATCGACATCCCTTCTTATACCGGCGTCCGTACACGGGCCAAAACACTAGCTCTACAGAAAGCGGCCGGGTTTTCTACCGCCGCCGGCTCCTACATTCAACTCCGCAGTCGCCGTCTTGTTAAGTCGACTGCCCCAAAGAGACGAAAGGAGAATCGGGTTCCACAGAAGTCAAATAAAAGTTCTTTTAAAGGAGCTAATTCGACTGGGGTTAGGGTTACTTCTGCGAATTCATCTAGTTCTGTTAAGAAATTGAGTGATCGGAAAGAGGAGATTCGTCATGAGCGTGTGATTAGTGATGCTGAAGGTTTCAAAATCGATGATGAAGGTTCGTTTGGAGTGAATATGCTGGGGGAGGAGAAAGCCGACGTGAAGGTCTGAACCATTCAGACTTGGTCCAAGGTCTGAACCATTCAGACCTCCATTCAGATGTTTTTTTCGTTCAGATGCCCCAAACAAACGGTCTGAATCTGAATGGTTCAGATTCAGACCCATTAAGTGACTACCAAACAGCCACTTAGTGCATTCAACTTCTTTAACTTGATTCTTGATATCTTTTCTTCAATGTTTTTTTTACTGTTACTAACAATCTTTCTCTAAGTGTTATAAAATAAAATGAACATTGAAAACAAATTCAAAGGAGTTACAACTATGTATTTCATCTACTTCTCTGTTTCAAGTAAATGTATTTTTTGTTCAAACTCTTTTGTAATGAACGTATTGCATTTTTCCCATAGCTTTGTTCCTTTAGAAATTTGGACATACCAAACTCTGCCTTACGAAAAGTTGCCAGAGTACGATTAAACTCTGGATTTGAAATCACCGTTTAAATCTTATATGAACTACTATAATAACTGACTAAGTCGTGCCATAAGGGGTCATTCTCCAAACAGGACGCCTTTAGGTTGTTAAAGTAGGTTGGGTGATAGATCGGCCATAGGAGTACTCCGGGAAGTGTATACCTTCTTGTGTGGGTGACTTTAATCACACCATTGCGACATCAATGCAATGGCATCGGTTGTGAGGTGTGCCTAAATCATGTCGTCCCGATTACTTGTAAGTAGAGGTGGCAATTTTTACCCATGTCAAAAGAAATGGGTTGGTTTGGGTAAACAATTGTAACATAATGGGTTGAAATGGGTAACATCATAATATGAATGGGTTGATGAGTAGCACTTAAACACAATGCGGGTCAAGACGGGTAACCAAAAAAGTATGTAAATGCATTATATTAAACATTGAGAATGATTAATAACATATTTGATGAGAAAATCACTAAAATATCAAATGTTCCATGTGTTTACTTATAACACATCTTTAGTTAAACAAATTGATGTTTTAAAAACAACCATTAAACCCGAATTGATTTTGCTTAAAACATTCTGACCCGAACCCATCCTGACCGAACCCGTTCAACCTTTTACCAACCCGACTACCATCCATTTTGCCGGGCATACGTAAGATTGTAAGGTATATGAGGTGATATAGGAGACACGTATTGGTTCAAGGATTATATGGTGATTATTATGATGGATGATTAATGTGTATATCAGAATTCCTCCACACATTCAGGACATGATGTCTATATAATGTGCAATTAATTTTGTATAATATCACTTGTATTACTTATGTTGTTTTCGTTAAGCTACTAGGCATTCAGATTATTATGTACATCTTTGTTTACAGCAGGTGAAGAGTGCTCAATACGGGACATAAGGGTCCACATTATTTTTAAGCCTAGCTTGTTTTTGCTGCTCCTGTTTTTCAATTACATGAAATTGAGTCTCATTTTCACACATGTTCCTCATTTGCAGTCATACCATGTCCAAGTGGTTGAACTCCGTTAATTGTTGGGTCTTTTTTTCCATATTTAAAATAAAAGGTTTTTTTTTTTTTTTTTTTTTTTTTTTGATAACTTGATCATCAAGGTAGCGCTTGGTATGCATGAATGAAAGATTGAATGGAATGAGTCATTACGTTGAAATAAAAAGAAACATGTTTGGTTACCACATAAGAATGGAATGCACCATTCCATAAGGAATGTTATTCATTCACTTTTAATGATTTTCATTCCTTAGAGTGTGGGTGTTTTTTTTTCATTCATTCTCTTGAAGGAATGATTCGACCAATAACCCGATCCATGTCCAAAACCATGACCTGATTCATGACTAAAACCATGAACCGATCTTTGACTTGACTCATGACCCGAACCATGACGCATACCATGGCTCGACCCATGAACTGGACCATGACGCGAACCATGATTCGAACCATTACCCGACCCATGACCTAAACCATGACACAAACAATGACCCAAACCATGATCTGAACCATGCTCAAACTATGACCTGATTGATGACTCAAAAAATTACCCCGACCCTTGACTCATACAATGACCTAACCCATGAACCTAACCATTGCCCGACCTATGACCCGATCCACAAACCAAACCATGACCCGATCCATGAAATGGCCCATGATTGACCCATGGGCTAAATAATAACCGACCGATGGTCCGAACCATGACACACGAGCCGACCCGACCCATGATTCGAACAATGATTAAAAAAACGACTCAACCCATAAATTATATGTCATTCATTCATCTTCTCATGTCTATCAAACAACAAGAAGTAATGAATCATTTCATTACATAGGTAACCAAACATGACAATAGACTGGTAATGATTTATTTCTTTCCCACGTCCATTCCATTCCCCCGCCCATTCCATTCTTTCATACCAAACAAACCCAAGGCTTGGATGTTCCAATATGTCTTCTTACACCCCTCACAAAAATATTATTCTTAGTAATCCTATTGGCCATTCCCCAAATTATGTGATGGCCGATTATATTTTAAATCAAAAGTGCTTTAAGATTCATGTGTCTCATCCAAAACTAGCAGTTTGGTATAACATGTTATAACAGAAAAAATAAATGTCATTTTATGACCAAAGAAATGAAGAAATTATTTCTTACAAAAAAAAAAAACAAAACTCAAAAAGTTTGAGTGAAGACGACTTATAGAAATCCGGAAGTGATGAACATGGCTACATCATACTTATCATGGGTTTACCAAACAAAATTGTAATTAGTCGATAAATTTGAATATGATTGAATAAATTTGTGTCGACCAAGACCTGCAAAACATAAGAAACCGCTGACATCCGCCTTAGGGTAAACTACTGCCTCTTAGATCCCCTGACTAATTCTACCATAGAGGCCAACGATAGGAAATAACTCTCCTCAAACACAACTTACAACTTTCATCGTATCGCTCTCCAAAGAGGAAATCTTCTTAAAATCTCACTCAAAAGGTGCTGAATTGGAATCAAATTCTGATTAAGGATTCTTGAATATCACAATTCATTCAAACTTCAAAACCTCATCAAAATCCTCTACCTTTCATTTAAATAAAATTTCAAATAGATAAATTTCCAAACCCTACATCAGATTGTGTAACCTGATAAACAAGCTAAAGAGGAATGGTGGTCAGGACAAATGAAACGTCAATCTTTCAAGGTTGCTTTCGAAAAAGTGAAAACCACTTTGCATGTGTCACACCCCGAGCCGGCAGGGTTGGATTGAAGTCCCCGTTGGGCGGAAGGTTCTCGGGGCGCAATATCGTGAATGATAATCGTGATGATCAGATTGTTTACATAGCATCAATGTTAAGAATAATGAAGCACAATAAAACATTAACTATGATTACAAAGTTAAACTACAAATGTCAATGTTTAGTAATTTAACTAAGTAAATATATCCAAAAGAATTAAATATATCTATCTTGTATCTATACAAGATATCAAAAGAGATTCGTATTGATCTCAAAAGATGTGCTTCTTCAAAAGTCAACTAGGATCTATATCTGGGCATCCTAGCATGCAATCATGTATCTTAGCTTAATCCTGTGCATCACCTGAGAAAGCATGTAAGAAAAACAAAGTCAACACAATGGTTGGTGAGTTCATATAGTTTTTATGTAAAAATAGTTTGAAAAATCCTTTGAATGACAACCTTAACCTCACCATTAACCACCTATACCATCTGTTTCAGTATGCTTATATATAGGGCATATGTAGGGTCGAACTTACCGTCCGCCCAGCCACCGTCCCACCACATACCAAACCACATGATATATTGTTCCTGATGATAATTAACCGTTTCATCCTACATCTTTGATTCCATAACATTCGATTCATTGAATTTGATTACCCTGTAATTGTACCTTGTTTCCCTTGTTTCCCTGAATGACAACCTTAACCTCACTAACAACCACCTATGCTATCCAACCAAGTATGCTTATTATATATAGGGCATATGTAGGAGACAATCCCCAGCCACCGTCCCACCACATACCGGGCTGCTTAACATATTATTGTTAATGATAATTAAGCGTTTCACTCCACCCTATTGTTTCCATGACATAAGAGTATCGAGTTTAAGAGTTTGACACCCGGCAATTTCAGGTAAATTGCAACTCTTGTATTCTTTACATTTCACATTCATACTTCTTGCATTTCATTTAATTATGTTTAATTAGATGAGTTGAACACAAACTACTGCGAAACGATAGTCCGTGGAGCTATCGAATCGTACATTGCACATTGGTTTTGGAAACCAAGTGTGGCAAACACAACACTAACGCAAAACAATAATTCGGGGAATTATTGAATTGTGCATCACACGTTGATTAGGATTAATCAAGCGTGCAAACACTTCGTTAGACACGAACACAAACAAGCATCGATAATTCGAGAAATTACCGAAACACACACGAGTCTCACGAACGTCAGTGAACATCACAACAATTAAGCACTGAAACACTTCACAAGTCAATTATGGCTAATAATTGACGATTAGAGTCCAAACGACACTCGAACGATGTTCTACAGTCGAGAAACGGGCAAGAACGAGCCCAGAACAACAAAATAGGCTTAGTGGGCCTAACTTTTGGGCCAGGCGGTACGCCTGACCCGAAGCACCCAGATCTGGCGATGCGCGCGGGACTAAGAAATCAGCCGGACACATTTTCCATCCGCGCGGTACGCCTGGCCTTGGTGAGCCACGCCAGGCGTTACGCCTGACATGCACAGATCGCAAAACTAGATCTACACTCAACCTATCTCACTTTTAATCATTCTAATCCTATTCTCTCGGCCA
Source organism: Mikania micrantha (assembly GCA_009363875.1). Lineage (NCBI taxonomy): Eukaryota > Viridiplantae > Streptophyta > Magnoliopsida > Asterales > Asteraceae > Mikania > Mikania micrantha. The sequence goes on along the minus strand of SZYD01000088.1, from coordinate 12,869 downwards.
CAACACCTCTATCTCGAGTTCCTACCTCTGTTTCTTCATCATTTCACCAGCAAAACCTCCATTGTTGAAGCTTTGAAGCTTGGGAGGCCATTGAAGGTCCTTGAAGCTCAAAGTTGAAGAGGATTGAAGCTTGGAGGCCATACTTAGAGCTTGAAACCACCACCATCATCTCGAACCTGCACTATTCGAAGTTCCAGGAGCGTTGGGGGCTGCTCTTGTCATCATCTCAACCATCTTGAGCCTTTGAGGTAGTTCTTGTGACTAAAACACTCATTGACACATCACTACACACACATGCAAGTGTTAAATCACACATGCAAGCACCCACCCATCACATGCACGAATTTTGTGATGTTTGAGTCTGGGTTTGTTGATATGAATGTGTTTCTTAATGATCTATGAGGTTTAGATTGAGATTTGTGAAGATCCATGATGATGTGTATGGGTAAATTTCATGATTTGTTCATAAAGTATTGAAAAGATGCCATGCATGTATGATCTAAGGCATTCTAGATGATTTTATTGATGTTGGGATGATTCTTGATAATGTATAAGTGTTCTTGCAAGATTAGATGATGATCTTAATGATTAAAGACATGATATTTGATGAGCTTTCTATTATTAGAAACTTTATTTTGTCAAAATGATGTTATGGATGAAATGGTGGACATGCATGTATGTAGAATTGCTATTAGGATGTTAAGATGATGATTTGAACACTTAGAATGTGATATTGATAATGTTTATGGTCATTTTGGCATAGTTACTATATTTAGTAACTTTTATTGATGAAATATTGATAGATGATGAATTTGGTTATGTGGACATGTTTAAAGGATGTTAGATTGGTTATTATGATGATTTGTGGCAAAAGAATGGTTTATAAATGTTTAAGATAGTCATTTTATGCAAAAACCACAAAGTTACTATTTTTAGTAACTTTATTTTTACAAAAACCGATTTGTAAACTTGATGTGTGATTCGAGCATGCTAGATGACTTATTATGTTGTAGTATGATGATTAGATACTAAGTTAGATGGTTTCTGATGTCACGAATGCTACAAATGGAAACTTTCCATTTTAGGAAACTTTTATGTGCCAACATGTTGTAAACGAATTATGTGACTCCGTATGATGATGTGCTATGTGTTAACATGATCACGTAGGACTAATGAACATGCTAGAACTCTAAAATCAATATGCTTGTGAACTTACTATAAATGGTAAGTTGTCCATAGACGCGACTTGCGCGTTTTGCACACAACGAGCACTAACACGAATGTTTCACAAAACACAACCAACACATGGTTCACCAACGGGTCGTCGACACACACGGTCAAACACGGTCAATGTAGACCAACGCAGACAGACATGATCAACCGAGAGTTATTGATCACGTAACACAATCACTTACACGAACTCACGTGTAATATACGATATAGGTAGCCGGTGACTGACCACCCGACGACACAGGAGCTTACGCTTACATTTGTTCACCTCGCTAAGGTGAGTTCACGGCCCCTTTTTACATTTTCTACCTTTGGGGGAGAAAACATTGCATACAACTGTTTTTGAACAACTTACACACTTTTGGTTATTTTTGTACATGCTAATATCGTATATACATATGTGTGGCATTCATCCACAAACTGATAAGTCCTCATTAAACACACCTCGAGCCGTTAATAGCGCGTTGCGCTCAGCGTGGTAATTCTGAATAGTACTATTTGGGCCTGACAAGCCCCACTGTTGCGAGCCGTATGGCCACCCCGACTGGAGTCGGAACAGTGCATAATTGACCAAACAACATTTGCCATATCTTGGATGGATAGGGCGGGAGGCAGCATGTTAGCTTCGGTTGCGAACCCGCATATGATATAACACATATTGACTAGCTATCAATTGATATTGCATTGTATTGAAAATAGACCTGCATACATTTACTTTAAACATTTTGATGTTTACTGCTGATTACAAACCTGTGCTCTCACCAACCTTCGTGTTGACCTTTTACTCGCATGTTTTCTCAGGTAACTAAGGCACGCGCACCAGGAATAGGATGCTAGGCCGGAGTCGCATGCATCCGTTTAAGTGTCTTAGTTTACTAAACATTGATTATCATTTAATATGTTGTGTAATGTTAATCACCTCTAATTGCTTCCGCAATATTTAACTTGTGATGTTTTGAAAACTGTTTTAATTTAACGCTTCCGCAAACTATGTATGAGTAAACCATTTTGTCAACTTATACTTTATTTCCGCAACTCTGATATTATTAAACTGTTTTATCCAAATTACTGTATGTACGTACGAAATCAGACATATAGGTCTCGCATGTTGTGTGACCGGAGACTGCGATCCTGACAATCTGCCGCCGCTCGCGCCCCGGAAGGGACGGGATTTCTCGGGGTGCGACAGATTGGTATCAGAGCCTCCGGTTATTACGAATTAGGTTTGCATTTAGTGAACTTAGTCTATAACCACTAGTCTCCCACACAACACTTAGTGCTTAGTATTATGATGCTTGCACACATGCCACATCTTTTATGCATTACGTTCATCACAGCACGTGACTATCCGTGATGGGGAGAGCCGATAGCTCTACATGTACTTTATAGTACCTACTGCACACACTACATTAGTCATTAGACAAACACTAACACTTATTCTCGCTATGAAGATCATGGCTGGAAGACGTGGAGGACGCAGGAATGCAGGCGGACGTGGGAACATCAACCTGACTCAAGCTGAGTTGAACGCCCTCATCAACGAATGAGTTGAGGAGGTACTTGCTGCACGGGAAGCTACCCGTAATCAAAATCTACTGAACCAAGGTGATGAACCTGTTCATATTCACCTTGCACTACAAACCTTTTTTTTTCCAATTCAACACGTTTATTCGATACTTAACTCAACCTTGTTCCTTGCGTATCTCAGGAGCAAACCCTAACCCACCTCTCTGCACGTTCAAGATGTTCCTGGATTGCAAACCCCATTCATTCAGCGGCACTGAGGGAGCCGTTGGGCTATTACGCTGGATTGAGAAGGCGGAATCAGCCTTCGCCATGAGCAACTGCAGGAACGAGGACAGGGTCAAGTTCGCTGCAGGGACGTTCGAGGGAGCTGCCCTCACTTGGTGGAATGCCAACGTCCAGAACTTAGGGCTTGATGCAGCCAACGCTCTGCCTTGGGATAACTTTAAACAAATGTTGAACCGTGAGTACTGTCCTCGCGGTGAAGTGCAGAAACTGGAAACGGAATTCTGGAACCATAAGATGATTGGTTCCGAGGTCGAGGCTTACACCGCTCGATCTTATGAGTTAGCAAATCTGTGCCCGGAAATGGCAACCCCACCCTTCAAACATATAGAGAAGTAAATGCCACCTCAAATTCAGGGCATGGTGCTCTCTGCTGACCCCATCACCATGCAACAAGCTGTGCGACTGACTCACAAGCTCACTGATTCGGCAGTTGCACAAGGACTCTTGCCACCCCGTGGTGCTGTGACCACAACCAACGACAAGGGCAAACGGAAATGGGATGACACCCAGAACAAACCAACCACTCTCCAACCACCACCACAGCAACGTAAGTTTGGATCAACCCAAGCTTATGCCCCACCCATTCCAACCACCCAGAATCAAGGAGGTTATGCTGGAAAACACCCCAAATGCCACAAGTGCAACTTCCATCATGCACCGGGTCAATGTGGCCGCTTCCAATGTCAGCGCTGCGGAAAAGGGGGACATGCAGCCAAAGACTGCAGGGGTGAACTAATGACAAAAACCCCGCAGCAGCCACAACAACAGCAACAACTTGAAGCACCGAAGGGTTGCTTCGAATGTGGGAAACCAGGGCACTTCAAAAAGGATTGCCCGCACCTGAAAAAGAACAACAACCAACCGAACAACAACGGGAACAATGGAGCGAGGGGACGAGCCTTCGTGATTGGGGCCAAGGAGGCCAGGAGGGATCCCAACCTTGCAACCGGTACGTATCTCTTAAACGATAATTATGCTACTGTATTGTTTGATACTGGAGCTGAGAAAAGCTTTATATCTAAGGACTTTAGTGAGATACTTGCCATAACCCCAACACCCTTAGAGGTTGAATATACAGTAGAGCTAGCTGATGGTAAATTGATTGTAACTAAGCACATTCTGAGAGAATGCACTTTAGAGCTAGCAGGCCATAAATTTAAGATTGACCTCATGCCGGTTACACTAGGCAGTTTTGATGTCGTAGTGGGCATGGATTGGTTGTCTAAAAACCAGGCTGAAATCATTTGCCACGACAAGGTTGTGCGCATACCTCTCCCTAGCGGAGAAACTCTAGACATCAAGGGCGAAAGGAGTGACACTCCTCTGAACATCATCTCGTGCATGAAAGCTCACAAATGCTTACGAAAGGGATACACTGCCATATTGGCGCTTATCACCGACAAGACTGAAGAGGAGAAAAGGATAGAAGACATCCCAGTCGTATACGAATATCCCGACGTTTTCCCGGAGGATCTACCAGGACTTCCACCACCTCGACAAGTGGAGTTCCGCATAGACCTTGTGCCGGGAGCAGCACCTATCGCACGAGCACCATATCGACTTGCACCTTCGGAGATGCAGGAACTGTCCAATCAACTGCAAGAGCTGTTGGACAAGGGTTTCATTAGACCAAGCTTCTCACCTTGGGGAGCTCCGGTCTTATTCGTGAAGAAAAAGGATGGCACGTTTCGTATGTGCATCGACTACCGGGAGTTAAACAAAGTAACAATCAAGAACCGATACCCCTTACCTCGGATCGACGATCTGTTCGATCAACTACAAGGATCGAGTTACTACTCCAAGATCGATCTGCGATCTGGGTATCATCAGCTAAGGATTCAGGAAGAGGATATCCCTAAGACTGCTTTTCGCACTCGGTATGGTCATTACGAGTTTCTGGTCATGCCGTTTGGGCTGACAAACGCACCTGCAGTATTCATGGACCTCATGAATAGAGTGTGCAAACCATACCTCGACAAGTTCGTCATTGTCTTCATAGATGATATTCTCATTTATTCCAAAACCCAGGAGGAACACAAAGAGCATCTTCAATTGACTCTTGAACTGCTACGAAAAGAGAAGCTGTACGCTAAACTCTCAAAATGCGACTTCTGGATCCGAGAAGTCCAATTTTTGGGACATGTTGTTAATGAACAAGGGATTTATGTGGATAAGTCTAAGATAGAGGCAATCAAGAACTGGGAAGCACCAAAGACCCCAACTGAGGTGCGACAATTCCTAGGCTTGGCAGGCTATTATCGGCGATTTATCGAAGGATTTTCAAAGATAGCCCAACCACTCACAGCCTTAACCCACAAGGACAAGAAATACCTCTGGACTGAAAGACAAGAAGCTGCATTCCAACTTCTCAAGCAGAAGCTCTGTAGTGCACCTATCCTATCCCTTCCCGATGGGACGGAAGACTTTGTAGTATATTGCGATGCCTCGATACAAGGGCTCGGATGCGTGCTGATGCAGCGAGAGAAGGTGATCGCATATGCTTCTCGACAACTGAAAGTACACGAGAAGAACTACAACACCCACGACTTAGAACTTGGAGCCGTGGTATTTGCACTTAAGATCTGGAGACACTACCTGTATGGTACCAAGTGTACGATATACACTGATCACAAGAGTCTCCAACACATATTCGAGCAGAAGGAACTGAACATGCGACAGCGTCGCTGGCTCGAACTCCTAAACGACTATGAGTGTGCCATCAAGTATCACCCAGGGAAGGCCAATGTAGTGGCCGATGCCCTAAGTCGGAAGAATACACCGAAACCCAAGAGGGTAAGAGCTTTACAACTCACCATTCTTCCCAACCTCCCTGAACAGATACGTAATGCCCAAGTGGAGGCACTTAGACCTGAAAACTTAGCGGCTGAATCACTGAGGGGAATGGAGCAACAACTTACGGAAAAAGCCGATGGCTTACAGTATTTCATGGAACGCATCTGGGTTCCGCATCATGGGAACCTACGAGACCTTGTGATGGACGAGGCTCACAAATCCCGATATTCCATTCACCCTGGATCTGATAAAATGTATCATGATCTGAAGATACTTTACTGGTGGCCACATATGAAAGCCGACATTGCCACCTACGTGGGCAAATGCTTGACGTGTGCGAAAGTCAAGATCGAGTACCAGAAACCATCTGGATTACTCACACAACCTGAGATCCCCATGTGGAAATGGGAACAAATATCCATGGATTTCATCACCAAATTACCCCGTACCCAAGTGGGTGTGACACAATATGGGTGATTGTGGACCGACTAACTAAGTCAGCACATTTCCTCGCGATCAAGGAGAACGACAAGATGGAAAAACTAGCCAGAATCTATGTCAAAGAAGTGGTCTCACGACATGGAGTGCCAATCTCCATCATTTCAGATCGAGACGCCAGATTCACTTCTAACTTCTGGAAATCATTGCAAAAGTCACTTGGCACGCGGTTGGATATGAGTACAGCATACCACCCACAAACTGATGGCCAGAGTGAACGAACGATACAAACTCTTGAAGATATGCTACGAGCGTGCGTAGTGGACTTTGGAAATAGTTGGGAAACTCACCTGCCGTTGGTAGAATTTTCCTACAACAACAGCTACCACACAAGCATCAAAGCAGCGCCTTTTGAGGCACTCTATGGCAGGAAATGCCGGTCACCTATCTGTTGGGCGGAAGTGGGCGACAGTCAGCTCACTGGCCCGGAACTTGTGCATGAAACAACCGAGAAAATCGTGCAAATCAGAAACCGCATGGCAGCAGCTCGTGATCGTCAAAAGAGCTATGCCGACAAACGCCGAAAGCCTTTGGAATTTCAGGTAGGAGATAAAGTCCTTCTGAAAGTCTCACCATGGAAAGGCGTCATTCGTTTTGGAAAACGAGGCAAATTGAACCCACGGTATATTGGACCTTTCGAGATCCTGAAAAGGATTGGTCCAGTGGCATACCAACTCAACTTACCAACCGAACTCGACGGAGTTCACAACGTATTTCATGTCTCGAACCTGAAAAAGTGCTTATCAGATGAAACACTTATAGTTCCACTGGATGAGATCCAGGTGGATGAACAGCTACGGTTCGTGGAAGAGCCGGTAGAAATCATGGACCGTGAGGTCAAACAACTCAAACAGAGCAAGATACCCATTGTCAAAGTTCGATGGAACTCGAAACGCGGACCTGAATTCACATGGGAACGTGAAGATCAGATGATGCGCAAATATCCCCATCTCTTCAAACAGACAACGTCGAGCGTCGACAACAACGAATAAATTTCGGGACGAAATTCCTTTCAACAAGGGGATGATGTGACAACTAGAAAATTTTTATTTTCTCAAAACTCTTGTTTCTCGAACACTACAACAACAATCAAATTTCGGGACGAAATTTCTTTCAACAAGGGGATGATGTGACACCCGGCAATTTCAGGTAAATTGCAACTCTTGTATTCTTTACATTTCACATTCATACTTCTTGCATTTATAATTATGTTTAATTAGATGAGTTGAACACAAACTACTGCGAAACGATAGTCCGTGGAGCTATCGAATCGTACATTGCACATTGGTTTTGGAAACCAAGTGTGGCAAACACAACACTAACGCAAAACAATAATTCGGGGAATTATTGAATTGTGCATCACACGTTGATTAGGATTAATCAAGCGTGCAAACACTTCGTTAGACACGAACACAAACAAGCATCGATAATTCGAGAGAAATTACCGAAACACACACGAGTCTCACGAACGTCAGTGAACATCACAACAATTAAGCACTGAAACACTTCACAAGTCAATTATGGCTAATAATTGACGATTAGAGTCCAAACGACACTCGAACGATGTTCTACAGTCGAGAAACGGGCAAGAACGAGCCCAGAACAACAAAATAGGCTTAGTGGGCCTAACTTTTGGGCCAGGCGGTACGCCTGACCCGAAGCACCCAGATCTGGCGATGCGCGCGGGACTAAGAAATCAGCCGGACACATTTTCCATCCGCGCGGTACGCCTGGCCTTGGTGAGCCACGCCAGGCGTTACGCCTGACATGCACAGATCGCAAAACTAGATCTACACTCAACCTATCTCACTTTTAATCATTCTAATCCTATTCTCTCGGCCACAACACCTCTATCTCGAGTTCCTACCTCTGTTTCTTCATCATTTCACCAGCAAAACCTCCATTGTTGAAGCTTTGAAGCTTGGGAGCCATTGAAGGTCCTTGAAGCTCAAAGTTGAAGAGGATTGAAGCTTGGAGGCCATACTTAGAGCTGAAAACCACCATCATCTCGAACCTGCACTATTCGAAGTTCCAGGAGCGTTGGGGGCTGCTCTTGTCATCATCTCAACCATCTTGAGCCTTTGAGGTAGTTCTTGTGACTAAAACACTCATTGACACATCACTACACACACATGCAAGTGTTAAATCACACATGCAAGCACCCACCCATCACATGCACGAATTTTGTGATGTTTGAGTCTGGGTTTGTTGATATGAATGTGTTTCTTAATGATCTATGAGGTTTAGATTGAGATTTGTGAAGATCCATGATGATGTGTATGGGTAAATTCATGATTTGTTCATAAAGTATTGAAAAGATGCCATGCATGTATGATCTAAGGCATTCTAGATGATTTTATTGATGTTGGGATGATTCTTGATAATGTATAAGTGTTCTTGCAAGATTAGATGATGATCTTATGATTAAAGACATGATATTTGATGAGCTTTCTATTATTAGAAACTTTATTTTGTCAAAATGATGTTATGGATGAAATGGTGGACATGCATGTATGTAGAATTGCTATTAGGATGTTAAGATGATGATTTGAACACTTAGAATGTGATATTGAAATGTTTATGGTCATTTGGCATAGTTACTATATTTAGTAACTTTTATTGATGAAATATTGATAGATGATGAATTTGGTTATGTGGACATGTTTAAAGGATGTTAGATTGGTTATTATGATGATTTGTGGCAAAAGAATGGTTTATAAATGTTTAAGATAGTCCATTTTATAAAAAAAACCACAAAGTTACTATTTTAGTAACTTTATTTTTACAAAACCGATTTGTAAACTTGATGTGTGATTCGAGCATGCTAGATGACTTATTATGTTGTAGTATGATGATTAGATACTAAGTTAGATGGTTTCTGATGTCACGAATGCTACAAATGGAAACTTTCCATTTTAGGAAACTTTTATGTGCCAACATGTTGTAAACGAATTATGTGACTCCGTATGATGATGTGCTATGTGTTAACATGATCACGTAGGACTAATGAACATGCTAGAACTCTAAAATCAATATGCTTGTGAACTTACTATAAATGGTAAGTTGTCCATAGACGCGACTTGCGCGTTTTGCACACAACGAGCACTAACACGAATGTTTCACAAAACACAACCAACACATGGTTCACCAACGGGTCGTCGACACACACGGTCAAACACGGTCAATGTAGACCAACGCAGACAGACATGATCAACCGAGAGTTATTGATCACGTAACACAATCACTTACACGAACTCACGTGTAATATACGATATAGGTAGCCGGTGACTGACCACCCGACGACACAGGAGCTTACGCTTACATTTGTTCACCTCGCTAAGGTGAGTTCACGGCCCCTTTTACATTTTCTACCTTGGGGGGAGAAAACATTGCATACAACTGTTTTTAACAACTTACACACTTTTGGTTATTTTTGTACATGCTAATATCGTATATACATATGTGTGGCATTCATCCACAAACTGATAAGTCCTCATTAAACACACCTCGAGCCGTTAATAGCGCGTTGCGCTCAGCGTGGTAATTCTGAATAGTACTATTTGGGCCTGACAAGCCCCACTGTTGCGAGCCGTATGGCCACCCCGACTGGAGGTCGGAACAGTGCATAATTGACCAAACAACATTTGCCATATCTTGGATGGATAGGGCGGGAGGCAGCATGTTAGCTTCGGTTGCGAACCGCATATGATATAACACATATTGACTAGCTATCAATTGATATTGCATTGTATTGAAAAATAGACCTGCATACATTTACTTTAAACATTTTGATGTTTACTGCTGATTACAAACCTGTGCTCTCACCAACCTTCGTGTTGACCTTTTACTCGCATGTTTTCTCAGGTAACTAAGGCACGCGCACCAGGAATAGGATGCTAGGCCGGAGTCGCATGCATCCGTTTTTAAGTGTCTTAGTTTACTAAACATTGATTATCATTTAATATGTTGTGTAATGTTAATCACCTCTAATTGCTTCCGCAATATTTAACTTGTGATGTTTTGAAAACTGTTTTAATTTAACGCTTCCGCAAACTATGTATGAGTAAACCATTTTGTCAACTTATACTTTATTTCCGCAACTCTGATATTATTTAAACTGTTTTATCCAAATTACTGTATGTACGTACGAAATCAGACATATAGGTCTCGCATGTTGTGTGACCGGAGACTGCGATCCTGACAATCTGCCGCCGCTCGCGCCCCGGAAGGGACGGGATTTCTCGGGGTGCGACAAAGAGGCACCATTATGGACAGCTGGAACACCCTAGGGAATTCAGCATCCATCCATAGTGGTCCTAAATATGACTCGTGACGTGTTATGATAGAGAAACCTTCAAGATGACACAAAGTCAACTAGAAGAACTCAAATCATTTTAGTCACTTGTCATAACCATGGATGAATCAAGAAGAACACTGAATGTAGTAGGGGTTGACACCTAGGTCAACACGCGGCGCCAATCAGTTTGTCTTACATGACTCTGACAAAGAAGAACACTGATGACTAGTAGGGGTTGACACCTAGGTCAACACGCGGCGGCCAACAGTCTGTCTTACAATGTCCTATAGCTTAAGCATACAAGTTTAACGCATTCACATAGTTTCACTGATGACTGTAGGGGTTGACACACAGGTCAACACACGGCGGTCAATCAGTCTTTTGTTTAAGCATCCCAAAGTATATCATGCATTCATGTGTTTCAAGCATTCCAAGTATATCAAGCATTCACGTGTTTTCAAGCATTTCAAGTATATCAAGCATTCAAGTATTTCAATCTCACGCGTATAAATCATGTATAAGCATAAGTATATTTTTTCAAGTTAAGTTTAATCAAATAATTGTAAGTGTAAAACAATTTAACACTTTACTAAGAGTGTAGAACATTTAACTTTCTGAAATATTTATATAGAGTATTAGTGTTTAGTATAAGTATTTTCAAAGCCTTAACATTGAGTATGTAATTTAAACATAGAGTTTGTAATTAAACATCAAATGTATAGTTTAAGCACATAGTTATAGCATAAGTATTTAGCTCAAAGTTTAAGTATTAAGTTTATATCCTAAGCGTCTAGCATAAAGTTTAGACTTCAAGTCTATAGCGTAAGCCTCAAGTATAAGTTTAAGCATCCAGTTTGTAGAATAAGCATCAAGCATATAGTTTCAAGCTTCTAGTTTGTAGTATAAGTATCAAGTTTATAGCTTCTCAAAGTTTACTAGATCCAAGCATAAGCCTTATTGTAAGCATCATGTTTATGTTTAAAAGCATTAAATAACATTTCAATAATTTATTAAAATGTTTAACATGCTTCTCAGTCCCGAAGTAAAACAAATAATTTGAAAAGGGACAAATGAACTCACCTGGTGTTTGAAGTGGTCGACTTAGCTTAAAGTATTAATGCACGCGCTCGTTTGTAGTATTTGTGGTAATGTTCACGATCCTGTATTTATTTCATGTGTTTGCAACTTATAAGTATTAGTTATACTCGGTTTTGTGTGCGTGTGTAGTGTTAGTGTTAGCCCGAAAATTGGCTAACACTATTTCGTCTCGGTCTTCATTCGGCCTCGGTTCTATTTGTATCAACTATTTGTATCACCTAACTTTATGTTGTGTATTTAGCTTTAATTCATTCTTGAATCTCAAATCCTTATCATATTGTGTCTGTACTTGTATTAATATGATCCTTATAAACCATCCTAAGTCATAAGATAACTTAGGTTTATAAATCTTAGGATTTCACATGTTATTCTGTTAGACTTGAAATAATTCATTACATAGCCACAAGGACCATGTCACATTATAGAAGTTTAGTTCCATCAAGTTTCTAGTATAACACTTAAGTTTACACTTTAAAACATTAATATAGGGATTGAATTCACTTGACTCTTTCTTGTTTTATTATCCTCCACCAACTTTGTAGTATCTTTAAGGAATCCCAAGCATGTACAAATTGAATTAGTTTAAAACGTTTGTTTCAATTTAACCTATGTGGGCCGAACAAGTCTTGGGCCGAATGTTATGTGCGTGAGTCCACTCAAACAAGGTGGGCCAAATAGCCCTTTGGGCCGAGAAAGGTGTGGGCCGTGCATCATTGGTTGGGCCGACAGCTTTACAGTGGCCGAAAGAAAGAAAGGGGTGTGGCCGAGCAGGAAATGGGCCTATTCATAAATTTATTGGGGTGAAGCAATATGTTTGGGCCTGCTGCTTTGGACCGAAGCTTTCTAGCCGAATAGGGGTGGGCTCTAACAAAGGATTCAGGCCAATTATATTGGACTGTACGGCTTACTGGTTCGAGAAATGGGTTTCGACCAGCCTATGTTACGTCCATTGTTTTGTTGACCAGCGAACCTATTATGGTTAATAGCTAAGGTTTGTTCGTTTAAGGGTCTAGAAGCATAGGTTCGTCCAAATAAAACAATAGGTTCGGCCAGATGTATGTGTTGAGGAAAAGAAGGTTCGGCTCCCATGTTTTGTGAAGGTTCGCCAAAGGGAGGGTTCGGCTATGGTTCGGCGGTTAAG
>SZYD01000087.1:0-48963 GCA_009363875.1 Mikania micrantha | reverse complement strand
TCAGGATTCGGATGACATCCGTAAAAGGATGGACAAATCAGATCTTAAAATAAGGAATTGACGGATTTTGTTGCTCATATTCAGGCTGATGTGACCAAGCTCACTGAGCTAGTCACACCAGTCTTGAATAACCAAGCCCTGCAACCCAAATCCATCCCCATGCAGGCACCTTCACTTGAAGGTACTCCAAACACTCCACTTACTTCCACTGCCCCCACCTTCTCAACCCATGCTTTTCAAGAAGTGTTAAACCCACTTCTTACTGCCCATCTAACTACCCTGCTTCAAACCTTTACCCAACAATTCCTCACCACTCAAAAGATCCAACTGGATCTACTGAAAATTTCAGTAGATACCAAAGTCTCCTCCTTACAACATGAAGTTTATAACAATACTCTCTTTCTTGAGTCTCTTACTGGGATTGCTCCTCCAGAACCCTGGTTCAAGGAAAAGGCTGATGAAGCCAAAAAGAGGGAGAATAAATGGCTCTTATCTGCTTCCCAAGCTGCCAAGAGGGCAGAAGACAAGACTGAGCAAAGGAGGATGAAGGAAATAAGATTGAAAAATCAAGAGGCATCCTCAAAGCAGCACTGGATCAACAGTTCTATACTGAAGCTGCTAAGGCTAGCTCTGAGCAGAAGCAAAGGGAAGCTGAAGCTCAAATAAACACTGGAACATCTGGAGTATCCAGAAAACCCAAAACTTCTAACTCGGCTCCCACTGAGCAAATAAAGCCCACAACCGTTGCCCCATCCTCTTTTGCCTCAACTACTCAGGACATACCAATTCCAGTTGGTTCTGTCCAATCAGAGCACAACCCCATCTTTTCTAAACATATTTCTCCCACCATATCTATCCGTTCTTCACCTATACATACAAATAAAGAAAGGTCACCTGCCCTTTCTCCAAATTCTGCCTCTCAAACCCTCCTAGAACTATCCTCACAAACCTCCCTTCCTACTACTCTCAATGCCTCCAAAATTGGCAAAAAACCAGCACCAATAATCACTCAGTCTTTCTCAAGAAGACAAAAAAGTGTGGCCAGAAAAACCAAAACACCCAATAACATACCTTAGAAACCTCTAATCCTTGCTCAAGAACCTAGGTCAGACTTAAATGATGATCAGCCCATTACCTCTATTATTTCAAGAAAGAGAAGGCTCATATTGGCTGATGATGATGAGTCTGACCTGCCCAAAACCACCCCAGCTCCCTCACCAATAAGGTCAGCAGATGCTGAGATACCACAAACTTCTCCAATAAAGGAACCCTATTCACCTGTAAGGACATTTCCTTCTGATGAAGACCTTCGGAAGACAAAGCATAAAGAAACGGAAAAGGAAAATAAGATCTTAGCTGGTCTAGAAGCCACTGGTCTCTCAGGAGATGAGCTGGTAAAGACCAATCAGGAAAAAATTGCCCTGTTGGATTAGTAGCCAGATAAAGCCTATCAGGCTGAGAGGGGGCAGCTGATCAAGTTTCTGCTGGATGAAGGGAAGTACAAAGTTGAGAACTTCAGCAAATGGGATATTACTAGCATTAGAAATGAAGCTGAAGTCTTATCGAAAAGAATAAAGGCAGAAGTCAAGAAGAAAAAGACCATTGAGCAGAGAAAAAGAATAAAACACATCCTCATCCAAAATCAATGGGGACCAAAGAATACAATAACAAGATGGAGAGATGATGTTCTATTTCATGAATGGTCCAAGTTCAAAAGAGAGAACAATGATCATCCTGAGCTTTGGAAAGAATTCACTTCATCCTCTCCCACTATAGTGACTCAGCTCAAGGATGCCAACCCAAGCACAATGCATGATTATTTTCTAAATGCACCTATGGGAAGCCTAGGTGTTGGGTCTACAGAACCTCCATCTCCTGTCAAATTCAGACCTTGGGTTGATGTTGATAAGGAAATCCCTCCTGATCTTCTGATAAATTATGAGCCTCATCAACATACTGTAGTAATGAAGGTACTTGATTCAAATGATCAAGTGAAAAGAAGAGAAATAATACATTGGCCGGCTGGAGCTCCTCTTCCTTTGGGTCTACCTTCCCAATCCCAGCCTCCACAGATCAAAAACTCCAGAACCAGAATAAAAAGATGGTTCTATGACTATGTATCCAAGAGCATGACCATTGAAAGATATAATGGTTCAAGAACCTTCTTCTCAAATTGGGATTAGATTCTCTGTGACACCCGACAATTTCAGGTAAAATTGCAACTCTTACACTCTATGTATTTCACATTGATACTTGTTGCATTTCATTTAATTATGTTTAATTAGATGAGTTGAACACAAACAACTGCGAAACGATAGTTCGAGGAACTATCGAGTCGTACATTGCACATTGGTTTTGGGAAACCAAGTGTGGCAAACACAACACTAACGCAAAACAATAATTTGGGGAATTATTGAATTGTGCATTACACATTGATTAGGAATAATCAAGCGTGCAAACACTTCGTAAGACATGAACACAAACTATCGAAGATAATTCAAGGAATTATCGAAACACACACACGAGTCTCACGAACGTTGGTAATCAAACTTATGTGTTATTATTGTATTATGTGCCAAACATGCATTAGATGTTTAGGATAAACGTTAGGAATCGAGTACGAGCAAAATCAAATCATCGAAATCAAAAAACGGATCAAAACGATGAAATTAGGCTTATTTGGGCTTGCTTGGAGGCCTAGGTGGTACGCCTGAGACCAACAAGCAAACCTAGGCGGTACGCGCGGGTAGGGAAGGTAAGCATCGGATGCCAGCCTTCCGCGCGGTACGCCTGGTCTCGGTGTTGCTCGCTAGGCGGTACGCCAGACAGACACAGATAGCAAAACTAGATTTACACTCAACCTATCTCATTCTTCATCATTCCTATCCTCTTTCTTCGGCCATAGCACTCCATTCTCGAGCCAATACCCCTTTTTCTTCATCAATCCGCCAGGAAAACTCCATTTTTGAAGCTTTTGAAGCTTGGGAAGCCATTGGAGCTTGGAAGAGAAGCTTGGAACTCATCATCAACACACCACCACTTGAAGCCACTAAGAGCTTATTCCCAGCCACTTTTGGAGCTGCCAAATCCTTGATCCAACTTCATCTCAGTGGTCAGGAGTATCTAAAGTAGTTTTACATGTTTATTAATGGTTAGATCATACATCCAATGGGTAAAAACCCACATGCATGAAGATCCACTCACATGCAACTCCGATCTGTTCACATGCACGAATTTTTAATGGGTCTAGAGTGTTATTGATATATTTTGAAGTAGATTGATGATAGAAATCATCTAGGATTGGGTTTTGTTGATTTGATGATGATTTTGTAAGACTTGCCATAAAAGGAAACTTTTATGATGCATGTTGTAGATTTGTGATAATCTAGACATGCTAGACATGTCTAGATTTTGTCAAATGCATATTGAAGTGTTTAGAAACACATTTGGGTATTTGATTTTGTCAAAAACATGGTTTTGTAGGAACTTACTAAATATGGAAACTTTTAAAAATCAAAAGAGGGCTTTTGATGTTTTAAGATGTTTTGGTGAACCTTGAGTATTGGAATATGCTTAAAAATGATTTCTAAGCATATTGGAAACTTCGATTTTTGAAAACAGACATTTAAACGAATACTTTCCAAATAAGGAAACTTTATTTGGGGCAAACGCCATAAATGGTGATTTATGCGCAAATGACATGTTTTAAGTGTTTAAAAGTGTTTTTTTTAAACATATGAAAGGTATTAGCTTTATGAAATGTGATTTCATAACTACAGTTTCCTAAAAAGGAAACTTTCCAAAAATAGTAACTTTTACGATTCTTACACGCGGCTTATGTGAACATCGTACGATTAGAGTCATAGGATGCATGTAGGTGTCCTACTTGTACGTTTGACGCATTAAGCGGACTTAACAAAACAAACGTGTCACCAACGATTCGTCGAGTCTCACAAGTCAACACACACACTCGGTTGAGCACACCGACACTTGGAGTTGTATGGGATACAATGCACCACAAAACACATACTCACACCTATATGATTATAGGTGCATAGTAGCAGGTGCTAGCATTCGTAGACGCGAACACTTACACACCGGAACTGCTTTAACAGGTGAGTTCACGACCCCTTTTTACTTTTCTAACCTTAAGGGGAGAAAACACTGCATTATAACTGTTTTTGAACAACAACTCATTTTATTTACGTTTGGACATGCTTTATCACTATATGTATATGTGTGGACCACATCACAACTAAAAGTCCTCGCGATACTCCACGGACCGTTAGTAGCGTGTAGCGCCTAGCGTCTTAATCTTGAATAGTACTATTTGGGCCTGACAAGCACCACCCATCGCGCCTGGGAGGCCAAACTGACTGGAGGTCGGAATGGGTGCAATATTAACCAAAACTTTGCCATTGTCTTGTGATGGACATGGCGGGAGGCACAACTGTCAGCTTCGGTACGACCCCGCATATAATATAACTGTATTTACTAGCTATCAATCGATACTACATTGTAATGATATGTAAATCATAAGTCTTACTTTAGACATTGGATGTTTACTGCTTATGAAAAACCTGTGCTCTCACCAACCTTTGTGTTGTTTTATCGCATTTTTCTCAGGTAGCTAAAGCACGCACTTGAGGAAAGGATGCTAGGATGGAGTCCCATGCATCAGCTTTAGTGTCCTAGGATATTTTGAGAATATTTAATCGTTTGATTTGTTATGTAATGTTTATGACTTAAACCGCTTCCGCAAACTTTAAACTTATGTTGTTTTGAAAAACTGTTTAATAATGCTTCCGCAGTTTATAAACCAAATCTGTTTGATCTTATTATACTTCCGCAACTCTGATTTCACAAAACAGTTTTATCCAAGTTATTAGATGTACTTATGCAACCAGTCATGTTGATCTCGCAACTGTGTGACCGGAGACTGCGATCCTGCAAGATCAGTCCAGTCGCGCCCTCTCGTTCAGGCCGGGAAGGCCGGGGTGCGACAGATTGGTATCAGAGACTCCGGTTATTGCGAATTAGGTTTGCATTTAGTGAACTTAGTCTATAACCAATAGTCTCCAAACGACACTTAGTGCTTAGTATTGTGATACTTGCATACATGATTGTACACACACTTACTACGCGCACTATAGCAAATGGCGTCATCATCGTCACCGCATGTGATTGCACATGATGGGGAGGAGCCGATAGCTCTACATGTTTCCTTTCAGTACCTACCGCACACACTACATTAGTCATTAGACAAACACTAACGCATATTCTCGCTATGAAGATCATGGCTGGAAGACGCGGAGGACGCAGGAATGCGGGTGGACGCGGAAATATCAACCTCACTCAAGCGGAATTGAACGCACTCATCAACGAGCGAGTTGAAGAGGCGTTTGCTGCACGGGAAGCTACCCGTAATCAAAACCCACTAAACCAAGGTGATGAATCTTATTTCATATTCACCTTGCACCACAATCACTCATTTCCAATTCAATGCGTTTGCCCAATACTGAATCCAACTCTATTCTTTGCATATCTCAGGAGCAAACCCCAACCCACCTCTCTGCTCATTCAAGATGTTTATGGATTGCAAACCCCACTCATTTAGCGGCACTGAGGGAGCCGTCGGGTTATTACGCTGGATGTAAAAGGCGGAGTCAGCCTTTGCCATGAGCAACTGCAGGAACGATGACAGGGTCAAGTTCGCTGCCAGAACCCTTGAGGGAGCTGCCCTCACGTGGTGGAATGCAAATGTTCAAAACCTAGGGCTTGATGCAGCCAACGCCCTACCATGGGATGACTTTAAGAGGATGTTGAACCGCGAATACTGCCCTCGCGGTGAGGTGCAGAAACTTGAAACTGAGTTCTGGAATGTAGATGCATTGAATGTCCCTAGTTCTATTTTTGTACTATTCTTGATGTATAAAGTTTATTACATTAATGGAAAATGTCTTTTTATATTGTTCTTAATGTTTAATATTGATTGTAAGTGATTGATTATGTTTAATAAGGTTAAAGACACATTCAGGCGAATGACTTTACTAATGAAGTCATTCGCCAAATGAACGTTCTAGCGAATGACATAGGCAAGCGAATGAATCATTCGCCGAATGACTCTTTCGACTGACATGTCCAATCGTCCAAATCTTTCGCCAAATGAGTTGCTTCGGCATCTCATTCGGCCGAATGAAGACAGCCTATAAATACATGTCCAATTCATTTCAAACCTAACTTATGAGAGCACTCCTTCTTCCCAGAACACCTAGTGTCAAGCCCTAGAAGATCTGCGCCGCCATTGTCTGTCCAAGTTCGATTCTTAACCCGTGGTGTTCGATTCTTAATCAAACATTCTTCCTACACCTTCGAATCACCACGGTTGCTGTTGGTTTCGATTGGAAAACCCTGGAATAGGATTCCGCACTATTCCAGAGGTTGTCGGGTAGATATCCATTGGAACCGGATTGTAACCGAGCTCCAAATAGGTCCTACAAAGTGGTATCAGAGTCTTGGCTCTTGATTCTACTTGATTTCCATTCAAAATCATCAGATCTAAAATTGGATTTTCGTAACTTGCAAAAACCATGTTTTTCTTGGTCTACAAGTCACTGTTTCATTCAAAATCAGTTGGTTTTTGTGTTGTTTTTGTCAAAACATTCATTCCAATTAGTTGGTAATATTGTTATGGTGTTCTGTACCAAATTTGGTGCATAGATTTGGTCAAAATCCAAAGTTAATGCGATTTTAGTTGCTGAAAATCTCAGATAGCCCGAATGAGCATGGCGGCCGAATAAGTTTGGCCGAATCACTCTCATTCGCCGAATAGCTCCATTCGACACATTCATTCGGCGAATAGCCTTCATTCGATCTCTCATTCGGCGAATAGTCTCATTCGATCCTTTCATTTGCCGAATAGGTTCAATCGCCCTGCTCATTCGCCTTAACTGTCATACTCATTCTCATTCGCCAGACTTTGTTCATTCGCCTGGTTTATGTCATTCGGTCCCCGACATTCGGGATTAGCATACTCATTCGGCCCTGTGATTTGAAATTTTTCGAAGTGTTGGACACTTTTGTTCTTGACTCTATGGAAGACTTGGCACTGATGGCAAACAGAACCATCGTATTCAGACGTTGTTGCTGACTGAAACTGAGACAAGGAACTCCAATAAAGCTCCCAAGTTGCTATCCTTAGATGATTATCCGCACTGGAAATACAGATTTGAGATTCACAGCAATGGAGTGGATACTAACTTATGGATGATGATTAAAGGAGGTTATCTGAGGCCTCTGAATGAAGATGGAACTCCTATGCTAGTCACACGTATGACTGAACCACAGAGGAAGCTTTATGATTATGATAAGAAAGCTTATGCTATTATGTCTCAGTCCATTGCTACTGATATCTTCCATCAGTTTAGACAATCTACATCTTCTAAGTATTTGTGGGATGCTTTGCAGCAGAGGTATGAGGAGAATGATGCACTGAAGAACATCAAGTCAAAAGCATTAAGGAAGGAATTCAACAGCTTCATGTATGTGGGAAATGAATCATTGGATGATTTGATTGCCAGATTCTACCATCTTTTGAGTGAGTTGTTCAATCATGAAGTCAAGACTTGATAGATTGATGGCAGAAAGATTGGCGAAGATACCACGTTCTGTTGTTATACGAGCGGTGGATAATGTGGTGACTGAAGATGTTGGAGAATCAAGCGGTGTTAAAGACAAAGCTGCACATCAAGCCAAGCGTATTGGTTATTGAGTCAAGCCATTCCCAATCAAATTTTGCATCAGTTTGATGAACACAAGACGGCTTACAGTCTTTGGAATGCATTAAGGGCAAGAGTTGAAGGAAATACCAATCTGAAGAAAATGAAGGCTACTGACATCAGAAAGGAGTTTGAAAATTTCAATATTATAGCAAATGAAACTTTGGATGCTTTAATTACCAGATACAGACACTTGTTAACTGAAGTGAGAAAATATGGTATTGAGTATTCAGAGGATGAGAAGATAGACTGTTTGGCTGATGCATTACCCGACAAATGGAACTCTTTGGTGCTCATATTGAGAGAAAACCTACCTGGATTGACATTGGTAGAGTTTATTCAGAAACTGGAGGAACAAGAAATGAAGGACAAACGTAAAGCAAGACGGGTAAATGTCACTCAAGACCCTTCCTTGTATGGTGGTTCAGTTGCTACACCTCCTGCTGCATCTGCGAAGATACAGACTGCTTTTGTGTCTAGAACTTCTGAATCTACTCAGAGTCTTCAGTGCCTACAAGTTCTAGCTCACATTGTCCTGTCAATGAGAAAAAGTCTGAGTCTACACCACCTCCAGTTCAGCTAAACCATTTGGATACCCAGTGTTGAGACGAATATTATGACAATTAATTAAACAAAAATCGTAATATGTAAGCGAGACTGAGTATAGTTATGGGTGACGATCCATAATAATACGAATGTTGAACTTATAATTATGATTAAACGTCTCTAAATAATTAATACGATCGGAAAACGTACGCGATTTCGGGTATACACGTAATTGTATCTGTTTAACGATCTGTCAACACACGAAGAGTAAATATAAATGAAATAAATTATTTTACATTTTTACAATTTTGAAACTCATCAAAGTGATGAGAATAACAATTACATTATTTAAATCGCGTAAAATACGCGTTATGTTCCGGAAACGCGAACCGAGCGACCGAAACGAACCCGAATACCACGCGGACTATAAAAGCCTTGAAGAAGGCCATTTCACTCATTTATTACCAGCCAAACCCTCTCTCTCTCTAAAGATTCGTTCTCCAACCTCTCTCTAAAAAAATCCAAGCTTCAACCGCGCGTATCTTCTTCGTTTCTTGACGGATTTGTGTGTTCTCGGTGTCCACGCGAAGCTCTTGACATCCTCTACACAGAAGTACAAAGGATCTGAGGTGTTAGCCGGCCAAAATCGAGGGAGTGAAGCTGGAATATTCACGAAAAATAGGGTTTTGTGTGTGTTTGGTTAAAACCCGACACCTAGCCGGTTCATGCACCACCATTTTAACTTCGCACCCATAGCAACTCTCCTTGATGCTAGATTAACTTAGATAGAGAACTGGAACTAGGGATTTGATGATGATGCTTATGTAGATTGACAGGTTCGGTGGTGGTTGTGGTTGCCGAACCCATGGGAGGTTGCCGAACGCTCTTATGGCGAACCAATGTTGGAAACGAACCCATGGTTCGTTGGTCACAGCTAGCCGAACCCTCATCTGCTTGATGCCGAACCTTATGGAACTCCACGAACCCTGCATGGTTCGTTGAAGTATCAGCCGAACCATTTGGATACCCAGCGAACTTTTCCTTGCATGCAACGAACCCATGGCAAACCCATGGTGACTTGGACGAACCCTAGGCGTGTATCACGAACCCTCATGCATTTGACGAACCCTATGCAGCAGCCACCGAACCGATGCCGAACCCTTCCATTGCCGCGAACCATCGGGATGCAAGCCGAACCTATGATCATCACCAACTTCACGAACCTTGTATGCAGCCCTTTCAGGCCGAACCTTTAGCCACCATAGACGAACCATGTTGAGGCCAAGCATGGCGAACCTAAGGGTTCGCTGCCAATGATGTTCAGCCGAACTCCAACAAGAATTTCTTTTGATTACCTTGGTCCAAATCCACTTTTATTTAGTCCAATAGATGGGCCCAAGATCTTGTTTTAGCTCTTGTGTCCGGCCCACGTACGGTTTGCATTAGACCTAGCCCAATTGATTAGTTGATTTCGGCCCACCTAATTAGATCAAGCCCAATAGAACTCTTGGCCCAACAATTCACATAGGTGGCCCACGACTTTCCATTCGGCCCAACTCAATCTCATTTGGCCCAACACCACAACCAATTGGTCGTTATTACCTTAGAAGGCCCATGGACTTGGTTTAAAGACCACTATGATTTCATGGGCTTAAGGCCCATGGTTTGGCCCACAACTCAAAGAAAGTTGTGACTTGATCTTAAATGAGTTAAGTTTATAACTTAACATAATCATGAGGCCAAGTCATAATCTCAAAGACTTAAAACAATTGGAACATCTCTTTCAAATGCGTGATTATCAATGGTTATCAAATTCATCAAACACATGTGATTTTATGCATAAAAAGCTTATGCTTAAAAGTAACATGATACAAACTTTTCATGAATCAATTATCAATCAAGTGACTAAATCATAGCTTTCAAGTTCACACAACATTCTTAATCATGAGATCATGTAATCAAGAGTAAATCAAGTTCAATATAACACAAGTCAAGCAATGAATCAAAGTCTATACAATTATAAATCTTATATCTTATGTATGATTACAATGATATAGGAACCACTTAAAAGTCCTGTTTGCTACTTGTTATTTGTTATAGTTCAGAGTCTACTGCAGACAGGTGAGAACATTAGCCCCTCTTTTACTGTTTTCCAACTGTTTTGGGGTGGAACACGTGATCAAATATATTACCTACATTGGTAATTCATTATACAAAAATGTATGTTATTCTACAAACATTACAGGTTCATGGTACAAATTCAACAGATTATTCAACTATTTCAAAGGACTTTATCAACTGTTAAGCATTTTCTATTAAATAGATTTTGTAAAGTTTTCTTGAATTATTTTATATCAGTTTTACTCGAATAGTTTTATAAATGACAAACACTTTTAAATAATGTGACTTATAAACTTTTTTTACTATAAGCTCGTGTCTTCGAAAATAATTTTTTTTATAAACCTTGTTATTATACAAGGACACTATCTTATGTACTCAATCAAGGGTTTCAAAACAAGGTATTCAAACCACGGTTTTCATGGTGATGTTCAAACAAAGGATTCAAATCGTGGTATTCAAACAAGGTTTCAAATCATGTTATCAAATAAGGCATTAAATCATTGGTTTTTAATGCAAAGTTCAAAAGCATGGTGTCCACTGTTG
The DNA here is from genome assembly GCA_009363875.1 of Mikania micrantha. Lineage (NCBI taxonomy): Eukaryota > Viridiplantae > Streptophyta > Magnoliopsida > Asterales > Asteraceae > Mikania > Mikania micrantha. Next base: position 37,975 of record SZYD01000087.1, on the reverse strand, counting down.
TGAACAAACTTATAAACACATCAAGTTTCATATTCATTAGCGATAGTACTGGGTGATCACAACAAGGGAAAGCGGACACACTGGTTCATACCAAAATGGAGTTAGCTTTTAAATTTGTTTTATAAGCTAACTGCAGGTTTGGTTTCATTATGGTTTTATCAAAACTGCTGATACATTATCTAACTCCAAACGTAGTTTGGGACTTGATAATATGTTGGCTTCATTAGCAAATGGTATGTTGACTGTTTGGACACGTTTTACATACTTGATGTTAGTTTGGGTTGCAGCTCATCCATGTAATTGTTTTATTGTTTTAAATATATGCCTTATACTGCAAATTCATGTTTAAAATTGCTAAACCTATTGTTCTCACCAACTACTTCTGTAGTTGACAGTTTCTCTTCACGTGTTTCAGGTAATCAGGTTTAAGACACATTAAAGGACAACTAAGGAGACCGCTAAGATAAAACAAGATGAAGAAACATGCTAAGATGGGTTTAGAAACACACTAAAATCCTGAATGTTTAATTGTCTTGTTTGAAGTCTTATTTTGTAAACTATATTTTGGGTCTGTAGTTGTCATTCTTTTGGTAGATAGATTGTCTCTAACTGAACAACTGTCTAAACATTATGAAACTTAGTAATCCATTGTGGTTGTTCTTAATCAATACTTGTGCATGATTCAACTACTCATACGTCACCGCGCTGTGGGTTCCGCACGCGGCGCAGGGGGTGTGACAGGTTGGTATCAGAGCCAGGTTGTAGAGAACTAGGAAAAACCCAATGCTTAATGACCTAGACTATAACCTAAGCTACCCAGTAGGACTAAGTGCTATAGGCTTGAGGATTCTTTGGATCTAAGTAACTTGAGTAAGCATTAAGTTCATATGAAGCTTGAAAGATCTTAGGGATACTTTTCTAAGATTAGATATCGAGTCAAGGAATTTGAATCGAAATTCTATAATTTTAGAAACCGAATTAAATTTCTCACATATATCCATTTAAGGATTTCAGAGGCAAGGATCTGTATTCTTAGTATCTTTGATCTGAAATTCTCACACAGAGTTCATTAAAGGATTCCAGAGGCAAGGATCTGTATTCTTAGTATTCTTGATCTGGAATTCTCAATCAGAGTTCATCAGAGGAATTTAGAGGCAAAGATCTGTATTCTTAGTATCTTTGATCTAAAATCCTCATCATGTTCATCATAGGAATTCAAAGGTCAAGATCTATAATTTTAGAATCTTTGATATGAAATCCTTGTCATGTTGTCATTATCAGGTATGCATTATCATATGAACTTTATAACTTAGAATCTGTGTAATAGTATTCTTTAGTTGAAGTTCTCACAGGAGATCATGATACTCAATACTGAAAGTATTGAGAACCTAGGTTAATTGATCTAGGACACACATACTAAAACCTAAGGTCTTAATTTCAAATAAATTAGGGACCACGGTTTACACATTCATAATCATAATCAAGGATCAGGAGATAAACATGAATCAATCATAATCAATCAAGAGTTGGAATCTTAGCTCCAAATACAAACGGTGGATTAACACTGACGTGCTGAGGTAAGTGGTGGGCGGTGAGAGCTAGCCCTATATATAAGCTTATTTCGGTATGTCAGGGGGAATCCGGCGTTCGTATTTGAAGTAAAGGTTCGGGAGTAACTGGAATCATTGAACATTAGTCAAACACATGAGATACAAACATTTGAGATACAATCATTGGTGAATCAAATCATTGTGCTATTCAAACTTGGATGAGTCAAGCATTGCGTGCGAATCAATCAAGTTGTGAACTTTCTTTCAATGTAAACCTTAAGTAAAATTCTTTAGTGATTACATCATTAGTATTTACTAACACAGTTTAACAAGAAAAATGTAGAGCACACATATGATTTAGTTCTACATGTTAACGGTTGTTAGTAGGTGCACACATAATTCAAACATAGTTCAATCATGGATTCAATCATAGTTCAAATTGATCAAAGATCATGGGATTCTTAATCAACAGAACATACCGGGGAATCAGTACAAACATGTTGCCAAATGCTAGCAATGACATGATCGTGGTATATCGAAGCGGTGGTGGGATGGCGTCTGGGCTGGCAGTTTGCTTGACCCTTTCGTATGCCCTATATATAAGCTATCTTCGGTATATCGGGAAAGTGTCAGTGTGTAGGTTTGGTGGAGTGAGATCATGGAACATCATACACATTCACATGAGAAGTATGCTAATGAGCTGATTGCTTATACGTGTACATGCTCATATTACAATTGAATGATAATACTAGTAGTATGGATATATTACTAATTTTATCATGCAAATTCAATTGTATCCTTTCTCAATACTGACCCACTTGAGGCTTCTATTCGTAGAATGCCTCCCCGACGTGACCCTAACGGAGAGGGTTCGACAAGTGGCAACGACGATGAGATCAACAAGATTGCCCGAGCCATCGCTGTACACATGAGGGATGTCATTCCGGGTATGGTCACTGATATCACCCAGAACTTTCGGGGAAGTACCAGTGATTCAGCACATAACTCAAATGCTACTAACACAGGAACTGCTAACTTCACTTTCAAGCAGTTCAATGGTGCTAAACCTCCTAAGTATGGTGGTACTGAGGGAGCTACCAGTCTACTGCAATGGCTGGAGAGCATTGAGGATATCCTTGACTTCACAGGATGTCCTGAAAATCTGAAGGTCAAGATGGCCTCAAGTGCTTTTCACAAAGGCGCACTCACCTGGTGGAATTCTAAGAAGAACAGCAGAGGACAAGAGGTTGCTTTGGCCTTATCCTGGGAGGATTTCAAGAAGTTACTTGTGGAAAAGTTTTGTCCATGACATGAGCTGAAGAAACTTGAGGTGGAGATGTGGAATCTGGTGCAAGACAGTGGTGAGAACACGAAGTATACAACTCGTTTTCATGAGTTGTGCTTTCTAGTGCCACACTTGGTTACTCCTCTATCTCGCAGGATAGAGAAGTACATTGAAGGCTTACCTCTAGTTGTAAGGGGAACTGTGATGGGGAATAACCCCACTACTCTGGAGGTGGCAATTCAGCTTGGTGCTACCCTCACTGAAGAATATGTTAAGTCTGGGGTGCTCACCCGAAAGGGGTACAAGAGAGCACAGATTGATGAAGGCAAGAAGCATGAACAACACCATCACAAGAAGAAGAAGCAGAAGACAATCAAGAACTTTGCAGCACTGACGGCAGCTACACCCACTCATGCCACACCCATTACTGCTATGCCACAATCTGCAACGGTCAGAAAGCCTTATACTGGTCCGTTTCCACTTTGCACCAAATGCCAATATCATCACCTACCCAATACTCCATGCAAGAAGTGTCTCAAGTGTGGGCGGATGGGACACTTGGCAGCTACATGCCGATCTGCTCATCTTGCTGCAGTAACAACTGCTACCACAACTCCTACTGCTACAAGTGGAAGGGCCTGTTATAATTGTGGAGCAGAGGGACACTTCAGAAACCAGTGTCCAAAACTCAAAAACAACACTGCTACTGCTCGTGCCTTTGTTATCGGAGCTGCCGAAGCACGTGAGGAGCCAGCAGTGGTCACGGGTACATTTCTCCTTAATGGTCATTACGTTTCTATCATATTTGATACTGGTGCTAATAAAAGCTTTATCTCTGCTCATACTGCTTCTTTGTTTAACAAACAACCATCTATACTTACTGCTCCCTATGCCGTAGAAGTAGCCAATGGTAAAACCCTAGTTGTAGATTCCATAATGCATGGTTGTGAATTAAGATTAAACGACCATCTTTTCCTCATCGATCTTATTCCTATGACACTCGGAAGCTTCGAAGTTGTGATAGGAATGGATTGGTTATCCAAAAACAATGCCGCAATTGTATGTTCGGAGAAACTTATTCGGATTCCTTTACCGTCTGGCGAAACGATGAGAATCTATGGCGAGAAACCCTGCTGCGGTTTGAAGATTGTGTCGTGCATCAAGGCTAGGAAGTACCTGAGAAAGAAATACTACGCATTCTTGGCTCACGTGGTAGAGAAGAAACCTGAAAAGAAAGCAGTTGGAGACGTTCCAGTTATCAGAGATTATCCTGACGTGTTTCCAGAAGACTTTCCTGGATTACCATCGATCCGGCAAGTGGAGTTTAGAATCGATCTCATCCACGGAGCAAATCCAGTGGTGAAGTCACCGTATCGATTAGCACCATCTGAGATGCAAGAATTGTCTAGTCAGCTTCAAGAACTTTTAGACAAAGGTTTCATAAGACCGAGTTTCTCTCCTTGGGGAGCTCCGGTTCTCTTTGTCAAGACGAAAGACGGTTCATTTCGTATGTGCATCGACTATCGTGAGCTAAACAAGTTGACAATCAAGAATAGATATCCTCTGCCCAGGATCGATGATCTGTTTGATCAATTACAGGGAGCAACTTGATTCTCTAAGATTGATTTACGATCCGGGTATCATCAGTTGCGAGTAAATGATGAGGATATACCAAAGACTGCATTTAGGACTCGATATGGACACTACGAGTTTGAAGTTATGCCATTTGGGCTGACCAACTCACCTGCAGTGTTCATGGATTTGATGAATCGAGTCTGCAGACCTTACCTAGATCAGTTTGTTATTGTCTTCATTGACGATATACTGATCTATTCAAAGACGGAACGAGAGCATGAAGATCATTTGAGGAAAGTCTTAGAATTACTAAGAGAGGAACAACTTTATGCTAAATTCTCAAAATGTGAGTTTTTGCTAAAAGAAGTTCACTTCTTAGGACATGTCATAAACAAAGATGGGATACATGTAGATCCAGCAAAGATTGAGGCGATTAAGAACTGGACTACCCCATCTACTCCAACAGAGATTCGTTCATTTCTGGGATTGGCAGGCTATTACAAAAGGTTCATTGCGAACTTTTCAAAGATCGCCCTGCCACTTACTACTTTGACCCAGAAAAGTCAAACGTTTATATAGGGACAGAAACAAGAGGATGCATTCCAACTTCTTAAACAGAAGTTATGCAACTCTCCTATCCTTAGTCTTCCAGAGGGCAGTGATGATTTCATTGTCTACTGTGATGCTTCAAACCTTGGTCTCGGTTGTGTACTTATGCAACGGGACAAGGTCATTGCATATGCTTCAAGACAACTTAAGGTTCATGAGAAAAATTACACTACTAATGACCTTGAGTTAGGGGCTGTGGTCTTTGCATTGAAGATTTAGAGACACTACCTTTATGGTACTAAATGTGTCATCTATACAGACCACAAGAGCCTGCAACACATCCTTAATCAGAAAGAACTCAACATGAGACAACGGCGTTGGGTTGAGCTTCTAACTGATTACGACTGTGAGATTCGTTACCATCCGGGTAAAGCCAATGTGGTAGCGGATGCTCTTAGTCATAAGGAACCAGTCAAACCAATTCGTGTCAGAGCCATGGAGATCAACACACAGCCACACTTGAAGGATTTGATTCGTATTGCACAACAACAAGTAGTAATAGATAATCAGCTTAAGGCAGACTTAGACTGCGGAATTGAGAAGAAACTGGAACCTCGATCTGACGGAGTGTTATATCTCAACGGTTGCATCTGGATTCCAAAGTCAGAAGAATTGCGCACACTCATCTGTGATGAGGCTCATAAGTCACGATACTCAGTTCATCCTGGAGCAGATAAGATGTACCACGACTTGCGGGCATCTTATTGGTGGCCAGGAATGAAGAAAGACATACAAGCATTCAATGCACACCATTCCAAGCGTTGTATGGTAGGAAGTATCGATCACTGGTCTGTTGGACCGAGATTGGTGACTCACAGGTCGTAGGACCAGAACTTATTCAGGAAACATCAGACAAAATCACAATCATTCAATCAAGGCTTAAGGCCGCACGAGATCGGCAGAAGAGTTATGCAGATCGACGTCGGAAACCGCTTGAGTTTCAAGTTGGTGACCGAGTCTTACTCAAAGTTTCTCCCTAGAAAGGCGTTGTCCGATTCGGGAAGAAAGGGAAACTTGCACCAAGGTACGTTGGACCTTTTGAGATCCTGGAAAGGATTGGTCCCGTAGCCTACAAACTCAAACTTCCAGTGGAGCTAAGCAATGTTCATGATACTTTTCATGTATCAAATCTTAAGAAATGCTTGGCAGATCATGATGTTCAGATTCCACTGGAAGACATTCAGATTCAAAACAACATGCAATTCATAGAACGTTTGGTTGAAATCATGGATCATGGGGTCAAGAAACTTAAACGTAGCCGTATCCCGATCGTAAAGGTACGATGGGAGGGCAAACGCGGTGCTAAGTTCACCTGGGAACGTGAAGACCAGATGAAGCTTAAGTACCCTCATCTTTTTACAGTACCTTCGGCTAGTTAATTTCGGGACGAAATTCCCTTAACTAGGGGAGACTGTAACATTTGTACATTTAGTCATGGTAGTTGTAAACAGTGTTAGAACAAATGTGTTTTCATATCAAATCAGTCAATGTGATTCATGTGTTCATAATGTGCTTGTGTGTTAGGATCTTTATTATTTAGGAACAAGTATGTATTATTTATTTACAGTCGAGTTCGCTAGGCAAGAACAGTATTGTATTATATCGAAACAGTGGTGGGACGGCGTCAGGTACGGCAGGAAGCTGGAATCTGGGGTATGCCCTATACATATACTGCGTTCGGTGTAATGGGATAGTGTTAGTGCGTAGTGTTGAGACGAATATTATGACAATTAATTAAACAAAAATCGTAATATGTAAGCGAGACTGAGTATATTTATGGGTGACCATCCATAATAATACGAATGTTGAACTTATAATTATGACTAAACGTCTCTAAATAATTAATACGATCAGAAAACGTACGCGATTTCGGGTATACACGTAATTGTATCTGTTTAACGATCTGTCAACACACGAAGAGTAAATATAATTGAAATAAATTATTTTACATTTTTACAATTTTGAAACTCATCAAAATAATGAGAATAACAATTACATTATTTAAATCGCGTAAAATACGCGTTATGTTCCGGAAACGCGAACCGAGCGACCGAAACGAACCCGAATACCACGCGGACTATAAAAGCCTTGAAGAAGGCCATTTCACTCATTTATTACCAGCCAAACCCTCTCTCTCTCTCTAAAGATTCGTTCTCCAACCTCTTTCTAAAAAAATCCATGCTTCAACCGCGCGTATCTTCTTCGTTGACGGATTTGTGTGTTCTCGGTGTCCACGCGAAGCTTTTGACATCCTCTACACAGAAGTACAAAGGATCTGAGGTGTTATCCGGCCAAAATCGAGGTATTGAAGCTGGAATATTCACGAAGAATAGGGTTTTGTGTGTGTTTGGTTAAAACCCGACACCTAGCCGGTTCATGCACCACCATTTTAAGTTCGCACCCATAGCAACTCTCCTTGATGCTAGATTAACTTAGATAGAGAACTGGAACCAGGGATTTGATGATGATGCTGATGTAGATTGACAGGTTCGGTGGTGGTTGTGGTTGCCGAACCCATGGGAGGTTGCTGAACGCTCTTATGGTGAACCAATGTTGGAAACGAACCCATGCTTCGTTGGTCACAGCTAGCTGAACCCTCATCTGCTTGATGCCGAACCTTATGGAACTCCGCGAACCCTGCATGGTTCGTTGAAGTTTCAGACGAACCATTTGGATACCCAGCGAACTTTTCCTTGCATGCAACGAACCCTAGCTCGTGGCGAACCCATGGTGACTTGGACGAACCCTAGGCGTGTATCACGAACCCTCATGCATTTGACGAACCCTATGCAGCAGCCACCGAACCAATGCCGAACCCTTCCATTGCCGCGAACCATCGGGATGCAAGCCGAACCTATGATCATCACCAACTTCACGAACCTTGTATGCAACCCTTTCAGGCCGAACCTTTAGCCACCATAGACGAACCATGTTGAGGCCAAGCATGGCGAACCTAAGGGTTCGCTGCCAATGATGTTCAGCCGAACTCCAACATGAATTTCTTTTGATTACCTTGGTCCAAATCCACTTTTATTTAGTCCAATAGATGGCCCAAGATCTTGTTTTAGCTCTTGTGTCCGGCCCACGTACGGTTTGCATTAGACCTATCCCAATTGATTAGTTGATTTCGGCCCACCTAATTAGATCAAGCCCAATAGAACTCTTGGCCCAACAATTCACATAGGTGGCCCACGACTTTCCATTCGGCCCAACTCAATCTCATTTGGCCCAATACCACAACCAATTGGTCGTTATTACCTTAGAAGGCCCATGGACTTGGTTTAAAGACCACTATGATTTCATGGGCTTAAGGCCCATGGTTTGGCCCACAACTCAAAGAAAGTTGTGACTTGATCTTAAATGAGTTAAGTTTATAACTTAACATAATCATGAGGCCAAGTCATAATCTCAAAGACTTAAAACAATTGGAACATCTCTTTCAAATGCGTGATTATCAATGGTTATCAAATTCATCAAACACATGTGATTTTATGCATAAAAAGCTTATGCTTAAAAGTAACATGATACAAACTTTTCATGAATCAATTATCAATCAAGTGACTAAATCATGGCTTTCAAGTTCACACAACATTCTTAATCATGAGATCATGTAATCAAGAGTAAATCAAGTTCAATATAACACAAGTCAAGCAATGAATCAAAGTCTATACAATTATAAATCTTATATCTTATGTATGATTACAATGATATAGGAACCAGTTAGAAGTCCTGTTTGCTACTTGCTATTTGTTATAGTTCAGAGTCTACTGCAGACAGGTGAGAACATTAGCCCCTCTTTTACTGTTTTCCAACTGTTTTGGGGTGGAACACGTGATCAAATATATTACCTACATTGGTAATTCATTATACAAAAATGTATGTTATTCTACAAACATTACAGGTTCATGGTACAAATTCAACAGATTATTCAACTATTTCGAAGGACTTTATCAACTGTTAAGCATTTTCTATTAAAGAGATTTTATAAAGTTTTCTTGAATTATTTTATATCAGTTTTACTCGAATAGTTTTATAAATGACAAACACTTTTAAATAATGTGACTTATAAACTTTTTTTACTATAAGCTCGTGTCTTCGAAAATAATTTTTTTATAAACCTTGTTATTATACAAGGACACTATCTTATGTACTCAATCAATGGTTTCAAAACAAGGTATTCAAACCACGGTTTTCATGGTGATGTTCAAACAAAGGATTCAAATCATGGTATTCAAACAAGGTTTCAAATCATGTTATCAAATAAGGCATTAAATCATTGGTTTTTAAAGCAAAGTTCAAAAGCATGGTGTCCACTGTTGTGAACAAACTTATAAACACATCAGGTTTCATATTCATTAGCGTTAGTACTGGGTGATCACAACAAGGGAAAGCCGACACACTGGTTCATACCAAAATGGAGTTAGCTTTTAAATTTGTTTTATAAGCTAACTGCAGGTTTGGTTTCATTATGGTTATATCAAAACTGCTGATACATTATCTAACTCCAAACGTAGTTTGGGACTTGATAATATGTTGGCTTCATTAGCAAATGGTCTGTTGACTGTTTGGACACGTTTTACATACTTGATGTTAGTTTGGGTTGCAGCTCATCCATGTAATTGATTTATTGTTTTAAATATATGCCTTATACTGCAAATTCATGTTTAAAATTGCTAAACCTATTGTTCTCACCAACTACTTCTGTAGTTGACAGTTTCTCTTCACGTGTTTCAGGTAATCAGGTTTAAGACACATTAAAGGACAACTAAGGAGACCGCTAAGATAGAACAAGATGAAGAAACATGCTAGGATGGATTTAGAAACACACTAAAATCCTGAATGTTTAATTGTCTTGTTTGAAGTCTTATTTTGTAAACTATGTTTTGGGTCTGTAGTTGTCATTCTTTTGGTAGATAGATTGTCTGTAACTAAACCACTATCTAAACATTATGAAACTTAGTAATCCATTGTGGTTGTTCTTAATCAATACTTGTGCATGATTCAACTACTCATACGTCACCACGCCGTGAGTTCCGCACGCGGCGTAGGGGGTGTGACATAGTCCCGGCAATTCACTTGATTTACCTAGGTCTAGTAATTCAAAGACATTGATTAAAGAATCATCCAGAAATCAAAACCTAACAATGGGCCTAGGTTGGTCCAATGGGCTTAACCTAAGCCCATCATGTGTAAAGTACACTTTCATAAATTAATTAAGTTTTAATAAAGAAACTAAATTATTAAATCTTTCGAATTAAAATAAATGATTTTAAGTTAATGCTTAACATAAAGTAAGTTAATTTAGTAAACGTTTTAAATAAAGAACTTATAATAATGAACTGTGAGATACGGATTACTAATGGGTAATAAGTTAGACTAAGTTAGATGAAATCTTAGAAACACATTAGTAATCTAGGACACTTAGTTGCACACCGAGACCAAACCCTTGATACGACGACTACTGTATATACTTATCGTATTCGAATTCTCTTAAAAACAACTCAGGTACTGAAGATACTTAAGTTACAACAACGAGCGCGCATTTTGTGGTAAATCAGTACAGAGCAACACAGGTGAGTTCATTGCCCCTTTTCTAAACATTTTTGTTTTCAAACGCGGGGCTGAGAAGCATGCGTAAATCTTTTTATTTAAATTGTTTTACGTAAATGCTTTTACTTATTATTGCTTTATATATATTTGTTTATAATCCTAGACTCCTGTCTAGGTAATCGTTTTGCCAAATTAACTAACAAGTTAATTAAATTACTCTTATGAGTAATATCTAAATTCTAAAACTCTAAATAAACCCCTAGTCCATCGAGTTCAAATTCAAGAATCTAAATTCAAAGTGAAATCGAAAGAACCAAAGCTAAAGATCAAATGCAATGGAATCTAATCCAGTGTGTGGATCGGTTAATCTAAGGATCCTAATCAAAAATCTATAATCATTGTGAAATCATGGAATCCTACACATCAGAAATCAAGGGAATCAAGTGAATCATGGGAATCATAACCGCGTGTGAATCATTGAAATATTGAAATCGTTATGATCTAATGAAATCATTAATACCTAAAGTAAGGTGAGTTGTCAGTTGTATGTAAATCGATACCACGTGTAACACACGGAAAGTCCCTTCACAGTAGTAGACTACTGTAGTCAAGCTACATGGGCATAACTTAAACTATCAAATGAAATCATGAGAATCAAAGAGATTCAAAATAAAGGATATCCTTAAAGTTCCGACGCATACAGTAGGCCAAAGGGTCAAGCTGATATGGGCAAATCATGAAAGTCCCGACGCATACGGGTAGACTCCTTGTGAGTCATGCCTGATATGGGCCACGTGTGAGAGGGTACAACTTGGACAACCACCAACAATTAAGTCTAATTGATTGAGTCAAACGAGGCCCAATCATCATGTCTTAGTTGTAATTAAATGATTAGTTATTAACTTAATTAACCATTTAATTTTATATTTCTATAAACGTTTTGGGCAATCATGAAGACATGGTAAACCCAGGAAATCAGAGTTATTACAAATTGTGGAAATCAAGTTTTTAACATAGAAGTGGGTGTTAGGTAAGACGCTTAATTCTCATTAATATCAATGTCCTATGCTGCTTAGTATGTGGTGGGATGGCATCTGGGCGAGTTGTAGGCTCGACTCAGGGGTATGCCCTATATATAAGCATACCGAGCTGGATGATACATGTGATGTTAATGAGGTTAAGGTTGTTATCGAAGAGGTTATCAATGTTATCAGGTGTGTTTTAAACTGTTAAACATAGTACTTTTATCTCAGATGATAATGGAATAGAATGGTAGGTAAAATGCTTAATTATCATTAACACCAATGTCCTATGTGGCTTAGGATGTTGTGGGATGGCGTCTGGGCGGATTGTAGGCTCGACTCAGGGGTGTGCCCTATATATAAGCATACCGTGCTGGATGATACAGGTGATGTTAATGAGGTTAAGGTTTTACCTAAAAGGTTCACAAAGCTATTTTTCAACAACTAAACTATATGAACTCACCAACCATGTGTTGACTTGATCTTTTTGCATGACTTCTCAGGTGACGAACATGTCAATTAAGAAGTCATTACTTTTGGACTAGGACTTCGGATAGAAGACTTAGTATTTTTGGACCTGCATACTTTTGGGACATCAATATACAATATATTTTGAATATCTTGTGTAAATACAAGATAGAAAATTTATGATGTTGATGGTAGATTTACATTGTTAAATTATAAACAATACTGATGTAATTTAACTTTGTAATTTTATTTTATTTAGCATTTCTCATTTATATCATGCGCAATGTAAACAATCTGATCATCTTGATTATCACTCACGATATCGCGCCCCGGGAACCTTCCGCCCGACGGGGACTTCAATCCAACCCTGCCGGCTCGGGGTGTGACAGATTGGTATCAGAGCCATGGTTATAGAGGAATATAGGTCACTTCTTTAAATGGTTTGGCCTAGACTATAACCTAGGGACCCTGCATATAGAGAACACAGGACTTAAGACTTTATTGCATTGTGTCTTCTGCATTCGATCATTGCGCCAACCGATAGCTTTATTGGTTATGATCAGAATGCCGCCGTATCACACCCCAGGTCGGCGGGAACGGATCGTGTTTTCCCGTCGGGCGGAAGGTTCCCGGGGCGTGATATCATGAGTGATAATCAAATGATCAGATTGTTTACATAGCACTTGATAAATAAATGAGAAATTGCTAATACATCCATGATATAGAATTACAAGACTAAATTACAATGTATCGTTCATAATTTTAATCAAGTAAATCTACCAAAAAGAATTAATGTAACTATATCTTGTAGATGTACAAGATATACAAAAGATGATTCATTGTTCATATCACCAAAAGCATGCAATCAAAAGTAAGCTAGGTATTCTAAAAGTCCTCTAGCTTAGTACTTGCATATATGTATCTACACCTGTCCGTCACCTGAGAAAACATGCATTTAAACAAAGCCAACATTAGGTTGGTGAGTTCATAAGTAAGTTAATTGAAAACCTTGATTCATTCACATCCACAATCACAATATGTATTTTGTTACTTGTATGTCGTTTGTTCACTTGTTCACCCAATGGCTTCTCAATAGTTATATTTACAAGTAATATTTCATCCTAGTAGTGATGCTTATATATAGGGCATATGTAAGGGAACTAAGCCCTAGCCAACATCCCACCACACCACTACTAGAACTCCACACAACTTGCAATACAACTATTGATTTCCATTCCCAATCCACTTATCCATGTTATTCTTGAATCACCTGTAATAACTTGTATAGAATAATATAATAATGTAGTTGTAGTTATCGAACCAAAGTTTAGATAACCATTATATGTTAAGGATATTAGATTTATCAAATCTGTTCCTTGTATTATTCTACATTTGTGGAGTTAACTGTTGTTACACTTTTAAGTATTAAGAGTGTTAGTTAACCTCTTGCAATTTGTTCTTGAACTATAGTGCATAGAGCCTAAAAGGAATCCATTGAAATCCTCACGTAATCAGCTTTCAATGCATCCGATTTACCTCTACCACTTTGTATGTCTAGCGTCCTCAACGAAAAGTATTACTAGTAGTGAAACATGAGGTAAGATCAATTCCTCAACCTACTAATCAATAGGATCCCGTTGGATTAATTACAATATTCCTGTTTATTAATATCACCATGTGACATTTTCCCAGAACCTGACTTGAAGTCGCCCTGTCACCGGTCATACGTTACCGGCCAATGAATAGTTACGATCAACATACTAGCCCTACAAGCTAGAGGTTTGTCAAACCTACGGTACCACTATGCTATCGTCGGTTTAGTCACGTCAAACTAATTGTTTCAGCGGTTTATGAAAGGGGCTTACCGTGATCTTTTGAATACATGGCACATGACTGAAATGATATAATACAACAGTTCAATAGCAATTAATTGTATTAGTGTTCACTGATGTAATTGTTCTCTGAGTGTTAACAAAATAGAATAAGAACTTGTCTTATTACATTATGCTAATCAATGTGTGAATGGTGTTGTTATCATGAAATTATGTTATCATGATTACCATTACTTGTTCCCATGAAGTCACCCTGTTGTCACTAAGCTGTGTTAAGATCAAATCTTAACTGCACTTAGTGACTCAGGTGTTGTATGATGATTGTTCCATGTTCTCTTGAATATGTGTTGAGTTGTAAATTAAGTATTATAAGCACCTGTCTTATTATACTAAGTTCACTCTTGTATATGAATGATGTAATAAAGATGTGTTATCTTTATATCATTCTCATGTTTGTTCTTGTAATCATGATCCTTGTAATTGTTTCTTTGTTAATTCTTGTAAGAATAACTAAGTGTTGTAGGAGATAATCTTACAACTATGTTATTCTATTGTATTGTATTGATGAATTATGATATTACAATATCATAATAATCTTAATTTCTTGTCATCATGAAATCATACAAGCATGTATACAATGATATATGATAATAAGCAATTTAATATCATTAATCAAAGTATTAACAATATGTAAGCAAAAATTTTAAGTATTTAAAAGTAAAGCATGTTTCTCAACCCCGTGAGTTTAAAATCAGTAAATATTAAAGAAAAGGGACATATGAACTCACCTTGTAGTAGTAGGGTTGACTTAGCTTAAAAGAAAAAAGACACGCGCTCTTGATTGTTCTTGCGGTAGTTTTCACGCTCCTGTATTGATTTTACAATGTATTCATCCTATAAGTATTGATTTTTATAGAATTGTGCGCGTGTATGTGTTAGCCCTAACTTGGCTAACACTCGTAAGTCTCGGTAATTGATTCGGCCCTTGTTTGTTGTTCATATTCTCTAACATTTTCTTTCATTAACTTAGATTAGTGATATGGTCTAAATTGTAAGCTATCCTTTGAATTTCCTTAATACGAGTTTTGTAACTAAGTCCAAGTCATACCTATGACTTAGATTTACAATTTAATGTTTATCTTGCTATCGTGACCACACTTGATTTGTAATTTCCCCCAACAATTATAGTTTTAATGTATTAAATTGTATCGTTACAATATAAGTTGAAATTAATTGGGCCGAATCCCATTGGGTCTTCACAATTGTTATTGGGCCGGTTTAAGGCTTGTGTTGGCCGAAGGGTGTGTTATTGGGCTAAACAGTGGTGTGGCTTGTGCTTGAACCATTTGGGCCGGTTGGGTTTTCTTTGGCAGAAAAAGAAACTATACAGAATGTGGGGGTGGGCCGAAGGCCACAACATGGGCCAAGTATATTAAGGAGTTGGGCCTAATACATGATACTGGGCTGCTAGTGTCTTGGCCGAGGGTTTTATGGTAATCGATCTAACATCCCAGCGAACCTTGTAGATTTCTCAACCATAGGTTCGGTGCTGTTACTAATGTGTAGGTTCGGCCAGAGGTCACAACTGAACAGATAGGTTCGTGGCACATGGGAGCCATAGGTTTGTAGCTCTTAAGTTTCGCAGCAGGGTTCGGTGCTGCTCAAATGAGGAAGGTTCGGGAACAGCTTGACGGTTCGTGTGACTGCCATGGTTCGCCAAAGTGATTAGGGTTCGTCTGAGTTTGGACCAACAGGGTTCGCTGCAACTCAAAGGTTCGGCATTGGTGCGTTCGACCTGCAAAGGTTCGGCTAGGCGTGCATGGTTCGTCTGGAGGTGTATGGTTGGTCAGTGGGTTCGTCCACAGGTTCGCGAAGCTACTACCTACGACCAACTAGGGTTCGGTCGATGTGCAACTCACGAACCTTGCACCTGTATCATCATCTTCGATCATTCCCCAACCCCAGAGCTGTTTCCCATCTTCTGATGGTTTATTCCACTCTCCATGGTGTTCGAATGAAGACCTAAGCCCGAACATATCTGTGTTTCTAGTTCCGGTCGGGTAGGGTTGAACAAGGTGTTATAAAAACCCTATTCTCGCTATTTTTAAAGCATCATACCTCGAAATTTAGTGGACAAATCTTCAGATCCCTTGTACTTCTATGTAGAGCTCGACAAAAGCTTCGCGTGGGCGCAAGAATCACTCAAATCGGTGGAGGAATGAGGGAGTTATGGGGTCTTGAAGGTTGAAAATGGAGGTTAATGGTGGTAGCCGGAAATTTGATCTAGAGAGAGATTGGAAATGTGTAAAATAAAATAAGTGGCTTCATTTAGAGTATTTATACTCCGAGTGGGTTCGGGTTCGTTTCGGTTGCTCGGTTCGCGTTTTCGTCGCGTATCCGGATTTTACGCGCAATTTAAATGTAATAATTAAAAGAAGATTATTTAAATTATTTTGATGAGTTTCAAAATTGTAAAATGTTAAATATTTTATTTTATTAAATTTATTATCGTTCGTGTCGTGTTTTTCGTTTTCTTTTCGTTGACTCGCGTCACCATTGCGCGTATTCGTTCGAATCGTCATTCGAACGAACACGACGATGGTTTTGCTTTCCGACTTTTGTTTTCTACTTGTCAGTCATTATTTCAGAACGCTAAACTCACAGATATGTTTGTGTGAATCGTCACCCACGCAAACACACTGTCAGTTTGATATTCTGAAACGACACTGTGTTATTGTTTTAACTTGTATTTCCTCACTGTCGGACTCAACTAACATCCTGTTTTCACATAATTTTCACGTTGAATTGTCGGCCATCTGATTCCTGTCATCTATGGATATCAGATCGGAACCGATTTGTTTCTGTTAATTGTTTAAACACTGTTGTTTCTCATGAACTGTTGAGTTAACTGTACTTAAGTTTTCACTCAAATACACACAACTAATGTTTCAAATGTACATTGTACTTACTGTATCTAAGTTTACACAAAAATACGTACAACGATTTCTTGTATTTAGGATTTCTGTTAATACAAATACAGTTCACAAACCCATATGTACACATAGTTACTGTTTGCAAGTACACATACCGTACGGACTTGCCGGCCGGTCAGGTACTAGTTGTCACACGCCGAGAAGAACTCCTTCTATCGTACCACCTCCACAGAGTTCAGCTCCACATTCATCGACGCCATCACCAGCTGATTCACCACCACCATCTCCTCCACCTCCTCCTCCTCCACTCAACCCACCACCAGGCCCGAGTACAACTCCGATGCTGGACCCTGCTACTATCTCCTTGTTGACTTTACTAAGGAGTCAGATGACTAACCAAATGAAGGAGGCGATACCGGAGATGTTCAACCGTCTCCGTAATGAAATCAATAACACCGGCCATTCATCAGGGGAAGCCAGTGGAAACACCGGTGGTACTTCAAATCACTCCTATAAGTCCTTTATGGGATGTAAACCGCTGATATTCAGCGGAACTGAAGGAGCCGTTGGTTTTATCCAATGGATTGAAAAGATTGAGGCTACTCTGGACCTCTGCAGCAGTCCAGAGCACCACAAGGTTCATTATTCTGCTGGAACATTCAACAAACGAGCCTTGACTTGGTGGAATGACCAAATCAACGCAAGAGGAAGGGAAGAAGCTATGTCGATGACCTGGGAGGATTTCAAGACTTTGCTGAGGACTAAGTTTTGCCCCAAGAATGAACTACAGAGGCTGGAAGTAGAACTGTCAAACCATGTGATGAAAGGGGAAGATCACATGGGATATACTACTCGTTATCACGAGTTGGTTGCTTTGGTGCCGGATATGGTACCTACTTTGGAGAAACGAATTGACAGGTATGTACGCGGGCTACCTGCTTGCATACAAGGATTAGTGGTTGCTGCAAATCCTATCACAGTGGAGTCTGCTGTGAGTTTGTCTGGGAAACTCACTGACTTGATGGTTGCCTCTGGGACTCTGAAGAAAGAGGCTGACACCGGCAAACGAAAGGAAGAATTTTCCAAGAAACCTCATCACCACCAACACCAGAAAGAAGAAGCAGAAGACCCTAAAGAACTACACCATGGCTACTCCTCTCAATCAAGTAGCCGCGGTACCTCAAGATGTGCACAAGAAACAATACACTGGCCCACACCCTCTGTGTAACAAGTGCCAGTATCATCATGCTGCAAGTAATCCCTACCGTCACTGCACGGGATGTGGAAGAAAAGGACACTGGGTCCAGAATTGCAGGATGACTCAAAATCAAGCAGTCAACAATGTTGCCTTAGCTCTCCCTCCACCTAACAACCAGAACAACGGTGGATGCTATAACTGTGGCGAATAGGGCCACTTTGTGAAGAACTGCCCGAAGAAGGCACAACAGGCAGTTCCAGCACCCCGTGGAAGAGCTTTTGTCATATGAGCTCCAGCTGCACGCCAAGACCCAAATGTGGTCACTGGTACATTTCTCTTACATGACTTTTATGCATTTGTTCTATTTGACACTGGTGCGGATCAGCGTTTTATCTCTGCCGATTTTGCATGCCAACTAGATTCTATAGAGGAACAGTTAGACTCCCCTTATATCATAGAAGTAGCTAATGGGAAACAAGTTACAGTTAGCACAGTACACAGGAATTGCCCATTGACACTTAATGGTCATACATTCGCCATCGACTTGATACCGATGGAGTTGGGTAGTTTTGACATCATTGTTGGAATGGATTGGATTTCTTCTAATCGAGTGGAAGTCATCTGTTCGGAAAAGGTACTTCGAGTTCCATTACCGGATGAGCGCGTATTGGAAGTCAGAGGGGATCAAGCAAAACGAAGTGTCAAAATCATTTCTTGCATAAAGGTGCGTAAGTGTTTACAGAAGCAGTGCGTAGCTTTCCTGGCTCACGTGGTGGAAAAAGAGAAAGACAAGAAAAATATACAAGACGTACCGGTAGTGAAAGAGTATCCAGAAGTATTCCCTGAAGACCTACCAGGTTTGCCACCTGCGAGACCGGTAGAGTTCCGAATTGACTTAGTTCCTGGAGCAACTCCTGTTGCTAAATCTCCTTACAGGTTAGCACCTTCGGAGATGCAGGAATTGTCAAACCAGTTACAGGAGTTACTGGATAAAGGATTCATCATACCGAGCTACTCACATTGGGGAGCTCCGGTCTTGTTCGTGAAGAAGAAAGACGGATCGTTTATCGATTATTGAGAGCTAAACAAACTAACCATCAAGAATCGGTATCCATTACCGAGGATTGATGATTTGTTTGACCAACTACAGGGAGCACAATACTTCTCGAAGATTGATCTACGGTCTGGATATCATCAACTTAGAGTTCAACACGAAGACATACCGAAGACAGCATTCAGAACCAGATACGAGCATTACGAATTCATGGTGATGCCTTTTGGATTGACGAATGCACCGGCGGTTTTCATGGACCTCATTAACCGAGTGTGCAAGCCGTATCTAGATCAGTTCGTTATTGTCTTCATTGATGACATACTGATTTATTCCAAAAGCAAAGCAGAGCACGAGCAACACCTCAGGAAGATCTTGGAGCTGTTGAAGGAAAAGAAACTCTATGCCAAATTCTCCAAATGTGAATTCTGGCTAAGAGAAGTTCAGTTTCTTGGTCATGTAGTCAACAGCGAGGGAATACATGTAGATCCCGCCAAGATTGAAGCGATAAAGGACTGGGACACTCCGAAGACGCCAACGGAGATACGGTCTTTTCTGGGATTGGCAGGTTATTATAGAAGGTTCATCTCGAAATTTTCTAAGATAGCCTTGCCACTCACTAAATTAACTCAGAAGAGTGAACCGTTTGTCTGGGAGCAGAAACAAGAAGATGCTTTTCAGACATTGAAACAGAAATTATGTGATGCTCCGATTCTATCTCTCCCAGAAGGATGTGATGACTTTATGGTTTATTGTGATGCATCCCATTAGGGACTTGGTTGCGTACTGATGCAACGGGACAAAGTTATTGCTTATGCATCAAGACAGTTGCAAGTTCATGAGAAAAAATACACTACTCATGATCTTGAACTGGGAGCTGTAATCTTCGCACTGAAGATTGGGAGACATTACTTATATGGCACCAAGTGTACCATATTTACTGATCACAAGAGTCTGCAACATATTTTTGATCAGAAGGAGCTCAACATGCGACAACGCTGTTGGTTTGAACTTTTGAATGATTACGATTGTGTGATCAAATACCATCCGGGAAAGGCTAACGTAGTAGCTGATGCCTTGAGCCGGAAGGAACGGGTCAAACCTTTGCGTGTTAGAGCAATGGGAATGACTGTGCAGACCAGTTTGAGAGACAAGATCATTCAGGCACAACAGGAATAAGTTGATAGAGGAAACTTGATGAAGGAACTTGACTGTGGAGCAGAGAAACAATTTGACACTAAGTCTGATGGGGTGATCTATTACCGGGAGCGTATATGGATTCCGGCGGTAGACGAATTGAGGAAACTTATCTTCGATGAAGCACACAAGACTAAATACTCTGTTCATCCAGGTGCCGATAAAATGTACCAAGACTTGCGTGGATTTTATTGGTGGCCGGGAATGAAGAAAGACATAGCCGAGTATGTAGGTCGATGTCTTACGTGTGCGAAGGTAAAGGCGGAACACCAGAAACCGTCTGGTTTACTGGAACAGCCTGAGATTCCGCTCTGGAAGTGGGAACAAATAGCTATGGATTTCATTACCAAGCTACCCCGCACTTCCAGTGGTCATGATACGATTTGGGTTATCATCGATCGTTTGACGAAATCTGCTCATTTCTTGCCAATGCGTGAGACTTTCACGATGGATAGACTGGCGAGATTATACATCAATGAGATAGTGGTACGCCACGGTGTGCCATTGTCTATTATTTCTGATAGAGACATCAGATTTACATCAAGGTTTTGGCAATCGTTACAGAAATATCTAGGGACGCAGTTAAATCTGAGTACTGCTTACCATCCACAAACGGACGGTCAAAGCGAACGTACTATTCAAACCCTGGAAGATATGCTAAGAACATGTGTGTTGGATTTCCGTGGGAATTGGGATTCTCATTTGCCACTAATTGAATTCTCCTACAACAACAGTTTTCACAGTAGCATCGGATGTGCACCATTCGAGGATTTGTATGGTCGGAAATGCCGATCACCGATCTGTTGGACTGAAGTTGGAGATAACTGTATAACTGGGCCAGAGCTTATTCAGGAAACCACTGACAAGATTGCCCAGATTCAACGAAGACTACATGCTACTAGGAGCAGACAGAAAAGCTATGCTGACAAACGGCGCAAGCCGTTGGAATTCCAAGTGGGAGACCGTCATGTTGAGGGTTTCCCCTTGGAAGGGTGTAGTACGTTTTGGAAAGAAAGGCAAGTTAGCACCAAGATACGTGGGACCGTTCGAAATCATCGAACGTATTGGTCCTGTCGCGTATCGACTGAGATTATCGGATGAACTCAGTAGTGTGCATGACGTGTTTCACATCTCGAACTTAAAGAAATGCATTGCTGACGAATCACTCGTCATTCCAATCGAAGAAATTCAAGTAGATGATCAGTTACACTTTATTGAAGAACCTTTAGAGATTATGGATCGCAAGGTCAAACAACTGAGGCGAAGCCGTATTCCGATTGTAAAGGTTCGTTGGAACTCAAAGCGCGGACCCGATAACAATTCTTAAATTTCGGGACGAAATTTCTCTAACAAGGGGAGACTGTAACATCAGTGCCGGAAACGTCACCGGAACAGTGATTTCTACAGTACGTGAACAGTAGATCAGGTACACATTCCAGTTATCATTCGTATATCATTGTCATTACATGTTATCATAGCACAGTTCAGATTCAATTTAGAAAAACAAGCTCAGAACTATGGTTCATCAGCCAGATAATTATCTGGCATTACAGAACCATCATGTGATTAATTGTTAGGATTTTTTTACGTATAAACGTATGTGAGGCTTTATTGAACAAAACAATATGGATGTCGTTACGTGAATGCTAAACCGACGGATTATTCGTATAGGTGACGATCTGTACGAATAAATCTGAAAGTTTTAACATTCTGAATGATATCCAATAATTAGAAACAATATTGAAAAGTATAGTTATCGCCGTGTTCGTACGGGTGACGATTCGAACGAATACGCGCGACGATCGTACGATTCGATTTAAAACCCTAAATTAATTATTTCTAAAAATGTAAAATAAATAAAAGATATTTAGTTAATTTATTAGGAATCACAACCTAAAATAATTTTATAAATTCTATTTTATAACCGAGTCGTTTCGTTACAAAAACGACGAAAAACCCGACGTTTTACGCGAAACCACGCGAAACCACAACAACCACCAACCAGCCCCCTCCCATCTTCATTTTTCGTTCACTCTCTCTCTCTCTCTACTCTCTCACTAGAACCATCATCTTCTCTATAAGATTTCTCACCCATTTCTTCACGAAATCGATCCATCTTGGTGTCTAAATGATCACCATCACTTGTAGATCACGAAAGTACAAGGGATCTGAGCTTACATCCATCTGATTCGAGGTAAAAATCGATTCTAGGTTCGGTTTTAGGGTTTTGAAACCCTTGTCATGATCGGCCATTATGCAACCGATTTTACACCATTTCTAACCCTAGGACCTTCACAACAACATCTCAACATGCTGTAGGAATGAGCCCCAACTCGTTACCTAGCCAAATAGCTTGAAAACCACGGCTGCATTTCTTGGAACCCACTTCGCCGAATGGGATCCCCACAGGTCACCGAATGGCCTCCACCGAATGTCCTTCTATCGAATAACCTTCATTCGGCCGGCCCTTGACTATTCGCCGAGATCCACATTCGGCTCTCCCCATCGCCCTGAAGCTATTCGGTCGGAACAGGGTTCAGTCGGCCTACTGTCATTCGGCCATGCTTCGGCCTAAAGCCATTCGTTCGGCCTTCACCCTCATTCGGGTATAGTTTCATTCGGCAACCACCTTTTGATCAAGACAGGTTCGGGGGTGGGATTCCTTCGGCCAAGAGCCTTTCGGTAAAGCCATCTTCATCAGCTTGCCACTCCATGCAGTTGAGTTCGAATGGGTTTGTTCATGGTTACAAGCATGGGTGACAAGTTGCATGCATGAGAATTATCATGTGTGTGCATGGGAAGGAAGATTAAAGTTTCCTTTCATACAATAGACTAAAGGGTGGACTTGAATCACACTTAGAATTATTAAGGAAAATGAGTTTTTTCTTAATAATGTAAACAACTAAAAATGGATTGTTAACATTCATTAATTAAGTCTAACACATCGGGAATTCATTATAAAGTCATAGGGATCAAAACGATAATCTAAGGTTCGAGTGTTGATCTAATTATTAACATCTCAACCTTAGGGAAATCTTTAAGAACATATAACTAGTCCCGGCAATTCACTTGATTTACCTTGGTCTAGTAATTCAAAGACGTTGATTAAAGAATCATCCAGAAATCAAAACCTAACAATGGGCATAGGTTGGTCCAATGGGCTTAACCTAAGCCCATCATGTGTAAAGTACACTTTCATAAATTAATTAGGTTTTAATAAAGAAACTTAATTATAAACTCTTTCGAAATAAAATAAATGATTTTAAGTTAATGCTTAACATAAAGTAAGTTAATTTAGTAAACGTTTCAAATAAAGAACTTATAATAATGAACTGTGAGATACGGATTACTAATGGGTAATAAGTTAGACTAAGTTAGATGAAATCTTAGAAACACATTAGTAATCTAGGACACTTAGTTGCACACCGAGACCAAACCCTTGATACGACGACTACTGTATATACTTATCATAATCGAATTCTCTTAAAAACAACTCAGGTACTGAAGATACTTAGGTTACAACAATGAGCGCGCATTTTGTAGTAAATCAGTACAGAGCAACACAGGTGAGTTCATTGCCCTTTTTCTAAACATTTTTGTTTTCAAACGCGGGGCTGAGAAGCATGCGTAAATCTTTTTATTTAAATTGTTTTACGTAAATGCTTTTACTTATTATTGCTTTATATATACTTGTTTATAATCCTAGACTCATGTCTAGGTAATCGTTATGCCAAATTACCTAACAAGTTAATTAAATTACTCTTATGAGTAATATCTAAATTCTAAAACTCTAAATAAACCCCTAGTCCATCGAGTTCAAATTCAAGAATATAAATTCAAAGTGAAACCAAAAGAACCAAAGCTAAAGATCAAATGCAATGGAATCTAATCCAGTGTGTGGATCAGTAAATCTAAGGATCCTAATCAAAAATCTATAATCATTGTGAAATCATGGAATCCTACATATCAGAAATCAAGGGAATCATGGGAATCATAACCGTGTGTGAATCATTGAAATAATGAAATCATTATGATCTAATGAAATCATTAATACCTAAAGTAAGGTGAGTTGTCAGTTGTATGTAAATCGAGACCACGTGTAACACACGGAAAGTCCCTTCACAGTAGTAGACTATTGTAGTCAAGCTACATGGGCATAACTTAAACTATCAAATGAAATCATGTGAATCAAAGAGAATCAAAATCAAAGGATATCCTTAAAGTCCCGACGCATACAATAGGCCAAAGGGTCAAGCTGATATGGGCAAATCATGAAAGTCCCGACGCATACGGGTAGACTCCTTGTGAGTCATGCCTGATATGGGCCACGTGTGAGAGGGTACAACTTGGACAACCACCAACAACTAAGTCTAATTGATTGAGTCAAACGAGGCCCATTCATCATGTCTTAGTTGTAATTAAATGAATAGTTATTAACTTAATTAACCATTTAGTTTTATATTTCTACAAACGTTTTGGGCAATCATGAAGACATGGTGAACCCAGGAAATCAGAGTTATTTCAAATTGTGGAAATCAAGTTTTTAACATAGAAGTGGGTGTTAGGTAAGACGCTTAATTATCATTAATAGCAATGTCCTATGCAGCTTAGTATGTGGTGGGATGGCGTCTGGGCGAGTTGTAGGCTCGACTCAGGGGTATGCCCTATATATAAGTATACCGAGCTGGATGATACAGGTGATGTTAATGAGGTTAAGGTCGTTATCAAAGAGGTTATCAATGTTATCAGGTGTGTTTTAAACTGTTAAACAGAGTGCTTTAATCTCAGATGATAATGGAATAGAATTGTAGGTAAAATACTTAATTATCATTAACACCAATGTCCTATGTGGCTTAGTATGTGGTGGGATGGCGTTTGGGCGGGTTGTAGGCTCGACTCAGGGGTATGCCCTATATATAAGCATACCGAGCTGGATGATACAGGTGATGTTAATGAGGTTAAGGTTTTACCTAAAAGGTTCACAAAGCTATTTTTCAACAACTAAACTATATGAACTCACCAACCATGTGTTGACTTGATCTTTTTGCATGACTTCTCAGGTGACGAACAGGTCAATTAAGAAGTCATTACTTTTGGACTACGACTTCGGATAGAAGACTTAGTATTTTTGGACCTGCATACTTTTGGAACATCAATATACAATATATTTTGAATATCTTATGTAAATACAAGATAGAAAGTTTATGATGTTGATGGTAGATTTACATTGTTAAATTATAAACAATACTGATGTAATTTAACTTTGTAATTCTATTTTATTTAGCATTTCTCATTTATATCATGCGCAATATAAACAATCTGATCATCTTGATTAATGTTGATGGTAGATTTACATTGTTAATTTATAAACAATACTGATGTAATTTAACTTTGTAATTCTATTTTATTTAGCATTTCTCATTTATATCATGCGCAATGTAAACAATCTGATCATCTTTATTATCACTCACGATATCGCGCCCTGGGAACCTTCCGCCCGACGAGGACTTCGTTCCAACCCCGCCGGCTCGGGGTGTGACAGTGTGGTAAGAGGAGAACCAATAGGTCAAGAGCATAATTAATCTCTTGGAGAATCTGGGTAATAGAGTCAGTGGCTTGTTGGGGTGAAGAAACATGAGTGAACCTGGGAGAGGGGACTACCATTTGAGTATCAAGTGATACTTCAGTTGTTTGTGAAGGATCCCTTTGGATTACAACATCATCTTGTTGAGAGGATTGATGAGGAGCTATATTGGTAGGAGATTCAGGATCCACCTGTGAGGATGGGACACATGGATCTTCTTGTCCATTAGGGACAGGGACTTGTTCAGGGATCTCATCTCCCTGAACAATATTTTTAGGCTTTTTAGGGTGAGGGGTTTTGGTTAGAGGTTTTCTTTTGGATGGTACCTTAACATGTGTGGAAGCGGAGGTGGATGTGGGCTCACCTGGGACGGTTGTGTCCTCAGTGTCATCCATTACCTTGACATCAGTATTTAGCCTAGAAAATGTCAGTTTGTCAATGTCCTTGACACTATAAAGAGGAGCAATATGACAAACATTGTTAAGTTTGGCAAATAAGCAGGCCATAGTAAATCTAGGATACAGTAGAAACTTGGGGGCCTTTTGGTGATGAACCAAGTGGTCGAATATTATTTGGGACAAGTTGACCTTTTCATTGGAAAGAACAATATACATGACATATTGCATGTCATAAGGCATTTCTCCCCATCATGTGGTCTTTTGAGAGAGACATTGCAAAATAGTGTGATACAGAAACTTGTACTTAGGATAGAGATAAGCTTTGTACAAAGTTCTGTTTTTCAGGTCTCCCTGATAATCACACTGAATGAATGCAGCATGAGGGAGTTTAAGAGAGACAGTTGCAGGTGCATCAGTGTCACCCAGATTTAGGGCAAGACTGAGCTTGGAAGGGGTGATGGAAACCTGTTGACCAGCAACCTCTGAGGTTACGCTTTCAACAACGTTGTCCTTAGAAACCAAAATAGAGTTTGCCCAAAACTGATTAAGGGAGGAGATATATATATAGGAGGGTTGAGGGTAAGAGAAGTATGAACAAAAGAGTTTACAAGAGTGTCGATTACCTCATCATAATGGGGGTACTTAGAGGACTTGGTGAGTTAAGCAGCTAGGTTGTTCACCGGCTTGAGTTTCAGAGATTCGTTCGCCATGGATGTAGAAGAAATTGAAGTGAAAGAGCAGTTTTAAAATGAAAAACACGGTTACGAATCTTGCTTTAAATGCCTAGAGAAAAATATGGAGAAAAATAACCGTTGCAAGTGTGTGCGATTTCTTTGGGAAACTGCTAATACTTATAACAAAAAGTAAAAGTTTATCTTAGGGTTTTTACCTAACATACGAACCTGTAAACATAAGAGAGAGAAAAAAATGACAAACAAGTACTATCATGTAGATCCTTGAAGTACAGACAATGTTTTGTAAGGAATGAAGCCTGGTCCGATGTCGTTACACATGATGTGACATCCAATACCTGATCGTCCGGCAAGTCCGTATGGTATGTGTGCTTTCACTATTTACTGTGTGTAAATACAAGGTGTGAACAGTGTGTGTAACAACAAAACTCAAATAACAAGTAACAGTTGTACGTGTGTAAGTGAATACTTTAATACTGTAAGTACAACAACTCTCGATAAACAACAGTTGTATGTATTTAAGTGAAAACCTAAGTACAGTTAATACAACAACTCAAGAGAAACAACAGTGTACAAACAAATGACAAGAACATATTGGTTGCGATCTGATATCCATAGATGACAGGATTCAGATGGCCGACAACTCGGTATGAAAACAATGTGAAAATAGGAAGTTTAGTTAAGTTCGTCAGTGAGGAAACACAATTTAAAACACAAGTTCAGTATCGTTTCAGAATAACGAACTGACAGTGTGTTTACGTGGGTGACGATTCACACAAACATATCTGTGAGTTTAACATTCTGAAATGATGATTGAAAAGTAGAAAACAAAAGTCATAAAGTAAAACTATCGTCGTGTTCGTTCGGGTGACAATTCGAACGAATACGCGCGAAGGTGACGCGATCTGACGAAACGAAATTGATTAATGATTTCGAAACGGTAATATAATAAGGAAAATAAATATAAAAACATTTATTAGGAATTACAACCTTAAAAAGGTTAAAAGAAAACTATTTTTTTGTAAGTTTGTAAATTTCGCGTTAAGTTCCGAGAACGTAACGGAAACGAAAACCGAATAACCGAAACGAACCTGAACTCACTAGGGGTATAAAAACCCACCTCAAGCATTGAATTCCTCATTTATGATTTCACCTACCTCTCTAAAATTTCCGGTTTCATACTCTCTCTTTCTAGAAATCCACCACAAAAACCTTCATAAAAATCTTCATTTCTTGCTCAAATCCTTCAAGTTTGATATCAAATCAAAGCCCTTAACAAGTAGCACACGAAATTACAGCCGATCGGACGTGAAAGCCACTGATTTGAAGGTAATGGGTGCTCAAACTTTCGGACTTAAGGGTTTTTAACAAAACCCGGATGAATGAACTTGCACTCGAAATTTATCTCATTAAACCTTGATAGATTCACATTAAAATGAGTTTTGCTAAATCATTTAAGCTTAAAATGACTTAAATATGGTGCTGCAAATGACCTGCAAATAAATGGGAACGGGAGGTAAGGGATGAAGAATTCGAGATCCACTTTTAAACAAAAGTCGAGAAACACATTATTCTTTATCGAGAACATATGTCAGCAAAATCTCAAACTCGAGAACCATTTTTTATCAAAAGTCGAGAGCCCCTATGGAATTTAATTCCAAATTCGAGAACCCCTTGGAGATTAAATTCAAATTCGAGAATCATATATTAAAATTCGAGAACACAATGGTGGTGGAATATTGATATTCGAAAACACATGTGTAAAGTCGAGAACTTATTATTTTTGATGTCCAAGAGTCGAGAACCCCTTTTTATTTATATTCTAGGTCGAGAACCCAATTAATGGGCCGTTTGTCCATTTGTAAATATATTAACTTCAGCCACTTTTGTTGGGACAAAAATTCGAGAACCCCACACAACTTGTTGTGTAATTCTAGAATTATATATATTCTCATCTACCAATTCAGAATCAATAATATTCAGCCTAAAATTTCAAATAATTAACTATGAGGTGCAAGTGGTTTGGATTCAAAGTGGTTTGAACATGATCGAGTTTGGGTACAACGGGTTTCATGATATTGTCACTTATATCACTTTAACTTTGGGGTAAAAACATAGATTAACTTTAAAACAAATGTCTAAATCATACATATGGCCTTAAAACATGTCATAAGGGTTAAAACTTAGTCTAATTTCGATCAAAGTAACCATAGGGTTACTTATATACAAATAAGTTAGCCAAGTTATTTCAAAGTTTATGGATTATGAGTTAACACTTTTACAATAGGTTAAAGTCAACAATAAGGATAATCAAGTAAGACAAGAACGTTTTATGTGCTAATATTAACCTAAATTGGCTAAGTGTTAGTATGTTATACCATCAAACGAGTTCAAGGAAAATTCAAGATACAACGACTTATAAAAGTTAACCAACTTTAGGGTTAACCTACGAAATGATAACTCATACTTATAAGTTACAAACAACATTGAATTCAACACATGTTTTGAATACAACAACATCACAACAACAAGGAGTGCGTGCATTTCTTGATTACTTAGTCAACCACATCATCTACAAGGTGAGTTCATATGCCTCTTTTCTAATCTTAACTGATTTTAAACTCATGGGGCTGAGAAACATGCTAAATCTTTTATTTATTTAAAAGTTTCGTACAACATACTGTTATACTTTGATTTAGATAATATTGCTCGACTTATTATCGCTTATTATTGTATGCATGCTTGTATGATCATAACACGACAGAGACAGCTAAGATAAACATGATAAGTAGCTTCATGAATCATCAACACAATAGAATAATGTAGTTGTAAGATTCTATCTTATAACATTTAATTATTCTTACAAGAAACAAACAATGAGATTATCACAGGTGAACATGATGACAACAACAACAACAAATTGAATGATATGAAGATAATATATCTTCATAATATCATTCATCACCGGAGTTAGCTAAGTGTAATAGGACAAGTTCTTATAACACTATGCCCATAACTCGGTGAAGACTATGAGATAACACGAAACAAATATCATCCACCACCTGAGTCGACTAAGTGTAGTAAGACTAGCTTTGACAACACTTCAGTGGCAACAGGGTGACTATACGGAACAACAAGAATGATAATCATGATAACGTACCTTCATGATAACAACATAATTCACACAACAATTAACATTGTATAATAAGACAAGTTCTTATATAAGTTTGTTAAGAACAACGAGATCACACAACATTGAGAACAAACAACATTGGAGAAACACAACAAAAATTGATACTATTGAACTGTCTGTATTATATCACGACAATCATGTGCCATGTATTCAAGTTGATCATTGTAAGTCCCTCACACAAATCGCTGACCAGTTAGTTTGACATGACTAAACCGACGATAGCATAGTGGTACCATAGGTTTGACAAACCTCCGGCGGGTAGGGCCGGTATGTTGATCGTATTTATCATTTGGCCGGTAACGTATGATCGGTGACAGGGCGACATCAGTCAGCGTCTGGTAAGCGACGCATGGTGATATTAATCTACAGTGATAATTGTAATTAATCCTTCGATCCTATTGACTAGTAGACCGAGGAATTGACTTTCTCTCATGTCACATTACTGGTAATAGTTTCTTTGAGGTCTATGGGAACACAAAGTGGTAGAGGTAAATCTGATGCATTGTAATCTGATTACGTGAGGATTGCAATGGATTCCTTTTAGTCTCTATGCACTTCAAGCAAAGAACATATATCATATGGTTAACTAACACTTCTATTATTAGTTAGTAGTGACACAACAAAGAGAGAACAATACAACAACAAGGATAAGATTAAATTAATCTATTTTCCTTAACACATTGAGGGTTTATCAATACTTTGGTTTGATAACTACCCCCCTTATTATATTATTCTACATATAACATTGGGTGATGAACAAAAACAGTTGGGTGAATATCAAACGGGTTGAACATGTGAGATGAAAATGGGTATCTATAGTTGTATAGCAAGTGGTGTTGAGTTCAATTAGGTATGTGGTGGGATGTTGGCTGGGGCTTGTTCCCCTACATATGCCCTATATATAAGCATAGCTAATAGGATGAGATATTACTTGTAAATATAACTATGGAGAGGCCATTGTGTGAACAGATGAAACAAACATAAACAAGTATCATGTATGACATTGTGACTGCGTATGTGAACAAATAAATGTTTTCAATTATCAAACTTATGAACTCACCAACCTAGTGTTGAGTTTGTTTAAATGCATGTTTTGTCAGGTGACGAACAAGTTTTGTCACCAGACATCAGGAACATAGCTAGTGGACTTTTAGAAGACCTTGCTACATTTTGTGTCGAGCATACTTTTGAATGACAAAACAATTAATCATCTTTTGTAGATCTTTTATAGTTACAAGATAGGAACACATTGATTCTTTTGGATAGATTTACTTGGTTAAATTATGAATGATACATTGTAATTTAACATTGTAATTCTATATCATTGTCATGTTATCATTTCTCAATTATATATCATGTGCTATGCAAACAATCTGATCACTTTGCTTATCAAACGATGGGGTGTGACAGATTGGTATCAGAGCCATGTTTATAGAGAAATATAGGTTATATTACTTAAATGGTTTAGGCTTGACTAAAACCTAGGGACCCTCATGTAGAAAACATACAACATTGGATTCTATGTGCATATGTCTTTTGTGTCTGATCACTGCACTAATAGATTTTCTTTCAGTTATGATTAGAGTGCCGCCAAGAAGACCACCACCAGCTTTACTGCCACCACCACAAGATTCAGCTCCACACTCATTGACACCGACACCACCTGACTCTCCTTCACATCCACCTCCACCTCCTCATTTACCTCCTCCTCCGCCACCACACAACCATGAGTTGGATCCTGCTACCATTGCACTGGCCACACTAATGACCAGTCAACTGCGGGATGTGATCCCAGACATGATGAACAGAATCAACAGCCACAACAGTAACAACATTGCCAACTCATCTGGGGAAGGCAATGGCAACAACAGACACCATCAGGACTATTCCTACAAGAATTTTGTAGGATGCAAGCCACCGAACTTCAGTGGCAGTGAGGGTGCCGTCGGATTGATCCAATGGATTGAGAAGATGGAGAAAACCCTAGATATCAGTGGTTGTCCTGATCAGCATAGAGTGAGGTATGCTGCTGGCTCGTTTAACAAACGAGCATTGACATGGTGGAACGCCCAAGTTCATACTAGGGGCAGGGATGAGGCTCTGTCTATGCCTTGGGATGACTTCAAGACTATGCTGAGGGCAGAGTTTTGCCCGAGGAACAAACTGAAAAAGGTTGAAACTGAGCTGCTCAACCTTGTTATGATTGGTGCTGGGCATCTGGCCTACACCACCCGATTTCACGAGCTAGCTACATTGGCACCGGACGTGGTGCCAACACTGGAGAAAAGGATAGAGTGGTATGTGGGTGGACTACCATCTTGTATCCAAGGGCACGTGATTTCAGCTCACCCCACTACTATGGAGATGGCTGTTACGCTGTCAGCAACTTTGACGGATGTGATGGTTGCCTCCGGGGCACTAAAGAAGGAAACCGAAGCAACTAAGGGTGGAAGTTCAAGGAAGCCGATATAAACGGCCGGCTAAGAAACAAAAGGTGGTCAAGAACTTTGCTGCGACCACTCAAACACCGATGATCAACCAACCACCACCTATACTGATCAAGAGGCCCTACACTGGCACAACACCATTGTGCAACAGCTGCCAGTATCATCATCCACCAAACATCCAGTGCAGACAATGCACTAACTGTGGGAAGTTTGGTCATTGGGCCAATCAATGTCGAGGCATGGGAGCCCATAACATGAACAATAATGCAGCTACTCCTGCTGCTGCTGATAACAGGTCTTGCTACAACTGTGGCGAGCCTGGACACTTTTCTTGGGATTGTCCCAAGAAGAATCAACAAAGGGCTCAAGTGGCTAGAGGTAGAGCCTTTCAGATGGGAGCTGGCTGCTCGACAAGACCCGAATGTCGTCACGGGTACAATTTCTCCTATCTGACTTTTATGCATCCATATTATTTGACCCTGGTGCGGATCAGAGTTTTATCTCATCCGATTTTGCTAGCCATCTTAATCATGTTGAGGAATCGTTAGACTCCCCTTATACTATTGAGATAGCAAATGGCAAACAGATAACAGTTGATACAGTACTTAAGAATTACCCACTAACACTTGGTGATCACACATTCTCCATCGATTTGATAGCGATGGAACTGGGCAGTTTCGATATCATCGTCGGAATGGATTGGATATCTCTTAACAGAGTTGAGTTCGTCTGTTCTGAAAAGCTACTACGTATTCCAGTAGAGAACAATCAAGTCTTGGAAATTCACGGAGATCAAGCAAACCGCAGGTCAAGATAATATCTTGCATAAAGGCTCACAAGTATTTAAGAAAACAGTGCATCGCATTCCTAGCTCACGTGATAGAGAAAGACAAGAAAGCAATCAAGATTCAAGATGTACCAGTTGTGAAAGACTATGCGGACGTGCTTCCGGATGACTTGCCGGGACTGCCACCGAGAGATTGGTGCAGTTCGAATTGATTCGATTCCGGGAGCAGTTCCTGTAGCTAAGTCTCCTTATAGACTCGCACCATTAGAAATGCAGGAACTGTCCAACCAATTACAAGAGCTACTCGACACGGGATTTATCCGACCGAGTTTCCCACCGTGGGGAGCTCCGGTTCTCTTTGTCAAGAAAAAGGATGGATCTTTTAGAATGTGTATTGATTACAGAGAGCTCAACAAACTCACCATCAACAATCGGTACCCGTTACCGAGGATTGACGATTTGTTTGATCAGTTACAGGGAGCTCAGCACTTCTCAAAGATAGACCTGCGTTCAGGTTATCACCAGCTCCGTATTCAAGAGTGTCACACCCCAACTCGGGGAACTGGGGCGCAACGATTGATAAACATAATTTAAACTAGCAAAGCGGAAGCATAGCATAAATATCTCATAGCCCAACGCAATTCAAACTAAAACATTCAACAAATTGTCTAATTTGCCACGCAGGGCTAAATATAACATTATTCATAATTCATTAAACTTGTCTTTAACAACTCCAGTTTTCAAAGCTAGGCTACTCCTAGAAGTTGTTCCATTCTTCTACTTCTAGCATCAACTGAAAGACATGCTAAAATACGTCAACTAAAGTTGGTGAGAACATGAGTTTAATATTAAGACACAACAGTACACCATAATAAAGAGTATGTGATAATTCAAACAATACAACCAACCCTGTGCCATGACCAGGCATCTGCCTCATACACTGTTAGCCCGTGACATGGCCATCCCAATCTACTTCCCATTCCGAGACCGTTCCTGTCCTCGGTATAAATGTATCATGAGAATATATGCCACAACGGTTGTCATTAACCTCAGTGGGGTTTCAACCCTATTTATGTAGGGCCACCCTTTCGGGCCACTGTGCGTGGGGGATTCCCCAAGTAGTACTACCCATATACTCACTGGCTCATCCGGTGAGTTAATGGTTGTATATTATGCTCATGTCTAGGGGAAGCAATTAATTTGAACGGTACGTTCATGATCACATATAAAAGTTAAATAAACAGTTTGGAGCATGCTTCAGTATCCCAAAACAGTAAATAGAAAAGGGATCACATGAACTCACCTGTGCTAGTGATGATACTTGGTTAAACCGACTGATGATGATTGAAGCTTAATCTTGATTGATTCCATTGCCTAATTTTTTTAAACTTTTAGCATTTACTCATGCCATAATATATTAATGTATCACATTGTACATTTTGTTATTTGTTCCAAGTTTCTAAACTTTGTTTTCATACATAGCACTTTTGACGGGTATAGTCATGCATTATTTGGTCATCTATCATAATTCATATTATGTCTTGCATGTATATAGGTATATACATGAATATCTGAATGTTCTTGACTTTTATAAGTCAAATTTGTTGGATAAGTAATTATATTATTACACAATGTGGCTCTTTTAAAAATAAAATTAAAATGCTTTATCAAATAAGTTTTATACATTTAATTTTTATCAGTAAAGGGTCTGGAAAAATATTATTAATCTTTCCCTATTATTATATGTTTAACCTCTTGTAAAATTTATGTTTTTATATGTTTAACATCCTTAAAAATTCACAGATGCTAATTCTGATCACTAAAAATTCCAAAAAATATTTTGTGTATCTATACTGGTTATTAGATTTCTGTAAATTTTCAGAATTTTAAAGCTCGTTTACTATTTTAAACTGTTTTAAACATATTAACTACCATTAATATATAATAAAATATTCTCGGTTTCTAAAAATTACATAACTTTTTATACAGTAAACTAATCATTCTATTTTGTTACTACTGTGGAAATTTCAGAATTTTAGAGATCTTGACTTATTTAGCTGATTTTTGTACTATTATATATTAAATATCAAATAAATACTTAACAGTCACTAAAAATTACCATATTTTTACTGAGACCTCTCTGTATTATTAGAATACTGGGAAAAATTTACTTTCCATTTTGGACAGTAACAAATTAAATTCGTATTTTTAGCCTTTACAAATATTTTTAATGGGTAATAATTAGTTTAAACTATAAATTTTAGTTTCAATATTTTCCCAGGTCTTATAACTATATTATACAGATATAAATTGTACTTAGGATTTTAATCACTCAGGGGCTATTTTTGATGATTTTATCAAGATTTAAAGAGATTTTAATAACTCTATAACTTATTTAGGACATAACAATAAATACTATAACATTTTGAGTGTTATACTAACATTATTATAAGCCTATTTAATTACCCATTCTGTCCAGAAAGCTGTTAACATAAATTTTGATATTTTACATACTTATAAACCTTAGAATTGAGTTTTTGGGTCAAAATTACCAATATAACATTTCTATCATCAATACCCATCTCTTTATACAATATTTCTAACAATTAAAATCACATCTAGATCTGTTCAAAATTTCGAGACATATACATTAGCATTTTAAAGTTGTATTTTCCATTTTTACATACATGCATGCATAGATATTATACTTTTAGAGAGGTAAAATCATACCCTGTGTTGAGGACTTGTGAATGACGTTTCCAAAGAAGTTTATAAGGCTGTTAAGATATGTAGCAAACATAGAATGGATTTAGAGTTCATGCTACATACGAAAATGGAAGTTATGGGTTTCCAAGATCATGATATTACACATGCAAGACTTGCATGTGTATGGATACGTCTAGGTACTCATCCCCCATAGTTGTGAGTGTTTTTGTTTATATTGAAATCGATTCTAAGAATGTGTAAAGGTTCATGTAACGAAATCATGGCTTTTGTTTAGAAAATGTCGAATTTGCACACATGCATGTACATGCATGTGTGTTTTCGCAAATTAGAAGTTTTGGCCATCATTTTAACGGTTCAAAGTGTCAAGGAAAAGAGTTTTAGGGTGTTCACGAGTTGCAGGGGAAAAAGAGAGTAGGTAGTAGAACAAGATTTGCGAGTTTTAGAGACTCACTAGTTAACCTTGTATCGATTGTAAGGCTTGTAGTCGACCCAACTCCTTGAACTCGAGATAGTCTTGTGTTGTGGCCTTACAACTTGCGAGCTCTTGAGATAGATATGGCTGGAAATCGTGGAGCTCTTAGGGAGGAGAAGAGAGAATGGAATCTTGAATTGTGAAGGAAAAGGATAAGTGGTGAGTGGGTTGGTGTTTGGCCGTATAAGAGAAAGAAGGGGAGAGAGAGATGTGGGTAAAAGGGTGTAAGAAAAGGAACGGGGGAGATTGTGGTAAAGTGGGTGGTGGGGTGTAAGAGATTTGTTTCTTGTGGGTGTATGTAACCGTGTATATATGTGTATATATGTGATGGTGTATGTATGAAATTAGGAAATTATTCTATTGGGTGTAGTGGGAGGTGAGGCAAAAGAAAGGATTATTTTGAACATATGGGTGTAGATATAACGCATATATGCATGTTTTGTATGTGTGTGTGTGCCTAACTTACGTATATATATATATATATGTGTGTATACATATATTTTGTTTTAAATTTGTTGAGTCTTAGACATTCTATGCATGTATGCATGTATAATTGAAAGGTGAATCTATGAATATATGTATTAATATGTGTCGTGTACATATATGCAAATTTAATTTTGTGATAAAATATTATTAGATGTAGTCTCGCATAGATAATTTGATCATCAATATTTAGGCATGCATATAATTATATATAATTAAGTGTAATCATTTGTTTCGTTTTATTTTAGCACGTTGGGTCACAAAGGTATATATATCATTATGTTTCATAGAAAAATTTTTGTTTCTAACCTTTATGGCATGTGTATCCTATTGTTCTCAATTAATGACATAATTTCTCTATTTAATGTTTCTAACAAGTGTGTTTAATCTAAACAAGATGCGTCGTAATTTAGAGTTTTGATGTAAACTTGATTCGCGTGTTGTCACAAAGAGGAAAGACATACAAAAGAGGACCTTTCATACCCGATATGGACACTACAAATTTATGGTGATGCCATTCGGACTGACGAACGCACCCGGCAGTGTTCATGGATTTAATGAACCGGGTGTGCAAGCCGTACATAGATCAATTTGTAATTGTCTTGATTGATGAATACTGATTTACTCAAGAAGCGCGAGGAACATGATCAATATCTCAGGATAGTCTTGGAACTCCTGAAAGACAAACGACTCTATGCCAAATTCTCCAAGTGTGAATTTTGGCTAAAAGAAGTTCAGTTCTTAGGTCACGTGATTAACAGTAATGGTATTCATGTGATCCGGCCAAGATTGAAGCAATCAAGAACTGGGATGTGCCCAACAACACCGACAGAGATCAGATCATTTCTAGGAATGGCGGGGTTATTACAGGAGATTCATTTCGAACTTCTCTAAGATAGCTTTGCCTCTCACAAAGTTGACA
>SZYD01000086.1:0-60558 GCA_009363875.1 Mikania micrantha | reverse complement strand
TTGAAAAAGGTTCGTTACCATGGTTCGCTTTAAAGGTTCGTGAGGTATTAAATAAGGGTTGCGGAAAATGGTTCGTCATTCGCTTCTTTCATCTGTTTCACAGACAACGAACCCTCAAGAAGAATTTTTTCGATTTTCGATCTTGAACCTCCTAGAATTTTTCATTGTTATCATTAGATTCAGAATCATCTGTGAACATTTATAGGTAGAAATCTTTGAATTTGACCGGCTAATTTGAGAGATTTGAGCAATTTTAGAAGATTTTTGATCGAACCTGTAAATTGACTTAAAACTGGTTAAAATCTAAAACTTGAACAAACCATCTTTATTAAAGTTGTTCATCGGCATGTTTTGAACTTGGGTGTTAAATCTTATCATCAAATTCGAAGTTTTGAGATTTTGATTTCAAATCTGGAAATGGTTCGCTGGTTGAACAGGTTCGTGTGAATGAACAAAGGTTCGCCGAACCTTGAAGGTTCGTTTGAGTCTAATAGGTTCGTGGCGAACCTCTGAATTTCAAATCAACCAAACCTTTTGGTCAAGGTTCGTTTGACCAACAGGTTCGTGTGATATAAGGTTCGTTCACATAAAGGTTCGTTCAAAAGATTTGTCTGATTAACAGGTTCGTCTGATTATTAGGTTCGCCTAGCATTAGGTTCGTCTAAGAAGGATAGGTTCGCTGATCTACTTAGAAATTTTTTAATTTTTTTCATTTTTGTTAATGTTTGATTAATTTTGTTTCTAATTGTTTTTATTTCTATTTGTAGAAATGGCAAACCTAGTATTTGGAGACAAACACAATGTTTGTGCTTACCTGGATCCAACAACAAAGAATGGTCAAGATTTCAGACCTATGATCGAGATTCTCAGGAGATCGAGGATATATTATGCGATTTCCAACTCTGTCCAGATTTATCGTTCTCATATCCAGAGTTTCTGGGAATCTGCTCGTGTTATTTCAGTTGATGAGGACTATGTCATTGATACGAATGTGCTTGGACAAGCAATTCGTATATCAGAGGCTGACATAAGGAGGGTGCTGCAATTTGGAGGAGAACCGAATGGTGTAACTCTCATTCCTGAGAGGTGCATCAAAGGTTGTTTTCTTCGTATTCGTCATTTTGTAGCTTATAACTCCATATCAGTGAAGAAGGGAAAGCTACCATTGCAGTATAAGTTTCTTGCTCATGTTCTACTCCACTACCTTAGCATGAGGAAAGGCACGTTTGATGAGTTGAGGGATTTCATGAGATCTGCCATGGTTGCTCTTATATTGAACAAACCGTTCAATTTATCCGGCATGATCTTTCGATATATGTGCGAAAATGTGACGAAGGCTAAGGATAGATTCTACATGTATTCTAGGTTCGTTCAAATGCTTATTGATGAGAGATTGCCTGAAGACATGCTACCCAGGGAAGCAGGGGATCTTCTGAAACTCAAACATATGACTGATTCAAGTTTGGGTCAAGTCAGAGTTTACCAGAGGACTGGGGATGCTGTGTTGGAGAAAGATCTTATAGGTCATTGTGCCAGGGCAAATTATGTTGCGCCTGAGAATGATGCTTGGAGACATGATGAGTCAGAATCTGATAATGAAGATGTTGCAGCTGATGATAATCAATCACCACCTCCACATCCACCAAGACAACAAACAAGGAAGACTCCTGGTCAATCATCTCGATCTACTTCTCAAGCCAAATCATCACAAGAACAGAGTTCTCAGGAACCGTTGGAAGTTGATATGTCTGAGATGCAGACAGAGAATGTTGTTGCTGATGATGATGAAAGTGAATCTTCTGACACAGAGTCAGTGTATGAGATGGTTCAGGAAGGGAACCAAATGGTGAGAAGACTGAAGAGGAAGTTTGTTGAAAAGGCTGCAGAAGAAAGGGAAGAAAAAGATGATCCTATCTTTATACCTGATGAGCCTGAGTCTTCGAAGCCAAAGAAGATAAAGAGAATGGCCAAGAGAGGGCCTTATGAGAAGAAAAATACTAAGACTGCTAAGACCACTGTGTCTTCATCTGTGATTTCTACTTCAGTTCCTACTTCTGTTTCTCCGATTGTTACTTCATCGGTTTCAGTTTCTTTTATTCATGCATCTACTTTACAAACTCCTGAGTTTGTAAATGTAGCTACATTTATACCTTCTTTTGTAGAGACCACTACAGTTACTGTTTCAGTACCAGAGACTTCTACTCAACATGATGATCTTCCCAGAGATGATTTGTTTTCAGGACTTGATGATTTAGGAGACATCAACTTTACTGATTATGATGATTCAGAGATTAAAAGAAGATTATCTGCTTTGACAAAAGAATTTGAAGAGTATAGAAAGGAAAAGGAACAGAATGTTTCTGATAAACCATCTTCTTCTTCTATTGAGCTTGATGAGATTAAATCTCAAATGACTTTGATGATGAAGTGGAGAGAGGAGGATATGGTAGAGAAAAAGAAGATGCAAGACAAAATTTCTGAGTTGGATTTCTTCATCAAGTTACAATCTGAAGGTATAGTTGATTTGAAGAATGAGAATACTGAGTTGAGATTCAAGATCAAAGATTTGGAATCAAAGGTTACAAAGTCTGAAGCTTCTAGTTCAAAAGTTGAGAAAGTGGTGGTTGATGTAGATGAAGAGGAAGAGAAGGTGGAAGATGAAGATGAAGAAGAGGTTGACTATGGAGATACTGATATAGATGAACATCCTGATGATTTTGATGGTGGTGGTGATGATGGGGCAAATGGTGGTGCTGGTGGAGTTGCTAGAAGTGATATTGGATTAGATAGTGTGACTGGAGCTATAGTTGTGTATTCTCCTTCCAAGCTTGCTAAGGATGTTGTTCCGATTACTTCTGTATCTTCAGATAAGGCAAAGGATTGTACTTATGTAGAATTTGAAGATTTGGATTCAATAGAATATCCTGAAAGGATTCTTGATTATTCCTTGCCTACTTTTCTTGATTTATTTAAAATGCATTCTGATATAGATCTGCAGAGAAATATTGTTGAAGTTCAAGTTTATCAAGAAAGGGAAGAAGGAGAAATTATGGATGATTATTCAGTTCAAGATTATCAGAATTTATTTGATGATGATGATGATGATGAATTGAGATTTGATTTTGAAGAAGATGAAGATACTGATCTTTCTGATTTTGATAAGGATGTTATTGATGAAGAGTTGTTGAATTTTAATACAATGAAGAAAATTTTTGAAGCTGGAAGTATGTCAAGTTATACTTTGAATCCAATTAGAGTGAAGACAAATATGGATTTATGGAATGAGATTCAAGATGAGACTAAGTACATAATTGATAATCTTCATGTATTCAAGATAATGAAAGACAGTATAGAAGACAAAGATCCAGAGAATTTGTTCAAACAAGTCAAGAAATTCAAGATTGGCTCTACATCTAAAATGATTGGAAATATTATCAGTTATGGTTATTATCATGATATTTCAGGAAGTTTACCAGGTAAAGGATGCTATGTTGTTAAAAGATCTGATGGTTGTCAATATTTTGGTAAAGCTTCGGATCTGATGACTCTTCCAGCATTTGAATGTAAAAATCTTTCACGATTAAAGATGATAAAGCCAATTCAAACTAGACATAATGAGATTTTTGAAAGTTTGTTAAAGAAAGAGGCAAGACATGGATGGAGTTTGTTATCTCCTCAGTTCAGAGAAATATTCAAAAGTTATGTGAAGCCAACAGTTTACAAAAGACCAAGGCTCAGAAAAGTTGAACAAGATTGGAATCCATATTTCAAATTCTGGTTTTATGATGAAAGAACTTCAGAAGGTGTGATTGTATTGAAGCAGTATGATGATTGGAGGGTGATACGAATGCTTGATCCTATATGGATTGTTAATTGTTCAAGAGAAGATATTATTTTGCTTGATTCAGCTCAGATATATGCTGAAGATGGATTTCATGATGTTGGAGTGAGCTACAAAGATATGGCAATGCAGTATCAGACCATTGCACGAATGTGTTTTACTTTGCGTATACATTCTGGTTGCAATTGGAATGATGTGAATTATCTTTATACTGAGTTGATGCAATTGCAAAAGGAAAGAGATGAAAGAGATGATAGATTGATGGCAGAAAGATTGGCGAAGATACCACATTCTGTTGTTATACGAGCGGTGGATAATGTGGTGACTGAAGATGTTGGAGAATCAAGCGGTGTTAAAGACAAAGCTGCAGATCAAGAATGAAGATTTTGATAACAAACATTTAGGGGGAGTTTGTTAGTGCATATTTGTAATTGTTTGCTATTCAAAAGTTGCTATTTATTTTGATTGTATAAAGGTTCGGCTAG
This sequence comes from Mikania micrantha, assembly GCA_009363875.1. Taxonomy (NCBI): domain Eukaryota; kingdom Viridiplantae; phylum Streptophyta; class Magnoliopsida; order Asterales; family Asteraceae; genus Mikania; species Mikania micrantha. The sequence goes on along the minus strand of SZYD01000086.1, from coordinate 56,232 downwards.
TTATGCTTAAGGTTTGTCTGGCTCACGAACCTTAGCATATTGGCGAACCTATTGGTATTGAAAGGTTCGGCGAACCTTTTGGTTGTTTTCATAGGTTTGTCTAGCGAACCTAATGGTTCGTCCAGCGAACCTTAGGGTTCGGCTGGCAAACCTTAGGTTCGGCTACCTATGAAAGGTTCGCTGGTCTAGTACTATAAATAGTTGTTTTGTTTATAGATCTAGAAGAACCTTGGATAGTCTGTTAGAAAATCTCTGTAAATTCTCTGTGTGAGAATTGTTATCTTGTAATCATTTGTTGATAATACAAGATTTGTTTAATGAATTGCTTGTGTTCTTGACTTTTATACATATTAACAATGGATTCCGCACATAGTTAATAGTTCGTAGAACTTCTTATTCGATCCTAATCATTTGGAGATTTAATTCATCAAACCAACAATCTTGCCCTCATTTGATTAGATCACAGTTTGCACCACCTAGAAAACCAGATCAGTTTTTTGTTAAAAAGGTCAAATCTATTCATTACTCACCTCAAGTCAAACCCATATACACCCAAAATTCTCAAGATAAGGGTAAAAGGGTAATGGTTGATCAAACTACACCCAAAATTGTTTTTGACAAACAAGTAAAACCATCTTCTGTGCATTTGAAGAAATCTTTCAGCGAAAACACTATATGGAAGGTTAAGTGACCTCATATGGACAATGGATTGAAATGAAAATCCTGGAATCATTGGGTCAACCCAAGACAATAAGGCTTGGGTTCCCAAATTCAACTAATGATTTGTGTATGTGCAGGTTGCCCCAAATTCTGCTCTTAACAGCACTTGGATTCTCGATAGTGGGGCATCAAGGCACATGACTGGGACATATCTCTTCTTAACAATGTAAATTCAATTAGAGGAGGATATGTTGCTTTTGCTGGAGATAAAGGAGGATTTATTACTAGAGAAGGAATTCTTTCAAATGGTCAAGTCTCATTTGACAAAGTCAGATATGTGAAGCAGCTGGAGAACAATCTACTTTCCGCATCACAAATCTGTGACAAAAAGTACAGAGTTCTTTTTGATGATTCTAGCTGCTACATTCTCAAGCAAGATGTCACCATTCCTGAAGACTGGATTTTGATGTCAGCTCCAAGAAAACAATATTTGTATGTCTAAGGCAACAGAGAAAGATTATATCCTTTGGCATAAAAAGATGGGTCATTTGAGTTTACGAAAGATGAATCACCTGGTTCACAACAATCTGGTTGAGGGAGTGAGTTTGAAAAACTTCAAATTGTCTGATGTCTGCCTATCATCCAAAAGGGAAAGCAAGTCAAGCAGTCTCATAAACTCAAAAAATATCAATTACTGTTCCACTTGAGCTTCCTCATATGGATTTGTTCGGCCCTATTAAACGCAAGAGTATCGCTGGAGATCAATATTGTTTGGTTATTACTGACGAGTACTACGGATACTCCTTGGTATTTTTTATGAAAGAAGAATCAGAAACGTTCGAGTGTATTCAGGTTCTAGTTACCAAGCTTGAATCACTTTACAAGCTCAAAGTTAGGATGCTCAGAACAGATAACGGGACGGAATTCAAAAATCATAACATGGAGACTTTCTGCAATGAACGTGATATTATCAAACAATTTAGTGCATATGTCCCACAGATGATGGTGTTGCTGAGCGAAAGAACAGAACATTGATTGAGGCTGCTCGGACCATGCTTGCGGATTCCTCCCTACCGGTTCAATTCTAGAATGAAGCAGTTGCTAATGCTTGTTATACTCTGAACCGGGTGTTGATTGTGAAGAGACATGGGAAGACTTGCTTTGAATTCCTATATAACAGAAAGCCAAATCTTAAGTATCTTGAACCTTTTGGTGCTCCATGCACAATGCTTAAGAAACATGAGCAAGGCAAGTTCAATGAGAAGGTGGAAGAAGGCTATTTTCTTGGGTACAGCACTCCAAATAAAAGACTATACAACAGATCAACTCACAATGTAGAGGAGTGGTACCACAGGTTGTTGTTCCTGCTCACCCTGTTGGTAGAATAAACATAATTCATCCTCAAGACAACATAATTGGAGATCCGAATGATGGAGTGAAGACTAGAAATCAGTTATCTTCAGGTGGTCTTGCTGACATACTTGACTTTGCATATGTGAACTTTTGCGCCCATTCTTGTTTTATCTCCCAAGTTGAGCCCAGAACCATTACTGAAGCCTTGAAAGAAGAATCTTGGGTAGATGCTATGCAAGAAGAGTTGTTACAGTTTAAGAAGCTTGGAGTTTGACAGCTTGTTTATAGACCTAAGGGTGCAAAAGTCGTTGCCACAAGATGGGTTCTACGCTGCAAACGTGATGATCATGGCATTGTGGTAAGAAACAAAGCACGTCTGGTGGTGCAAGGTTTTAGACAGATTGAAGGGATTTAATACAATGAGGTATTTGCACCAGTTGCTCGTCTTGAAGCAATCCGAATTTTCCTTGCCTGTGCATCCTACAAAAAGTTCAAAGGTTATCAGATGAATGTTAAGAGTGAATTTCTTCATGGTGTGATAAATGAAGTTGTGTATGTCAATCAACCTCCCGGGTTTGAAGATCCATTATATCGTGACCAAGTTTACAAGCTAGACAATGCCTTATATGGATTGCACCAAGCTCTGCGAGCGTGGTACGAGACACTTTCTACTCACCTTCTGAACAACGGGTTCAAAAGAAGTGTCATTGACTGCACTTTGTTCATTAGAGAGATGGATGGAGATTGCTCTTGGTGCAAGTATATGTGGATGATATCATCTTTGGATCCACACATGATGTTCTGTGCAAAGATTTTGAGAAATTTATGAAAGACAAGTTCGAGATGAGTCCATGGGAGAGATGAAATTTTTCTTGGGATTGCAAGTGGATCAGTCTGAAGCAGGGATTTTTATTCATCAAACCAAATATGTTGGTGACATTCTGAGCCGGTTCAGTATGTTGGATGCAAAACCTGCTAGTACCCCACTAGCTGTTAATCACGCGATTACTCCAGATGAAAAGAGGGAGTTAATCGATGCCACTCTATATCGAGGAATGATTGGATCTCTTATGTATCTCACCGCCTCTCGGCCAGACATCATCTTTGCTACTTGCTTGTGTGCATGCTACCAATCAAAGCCAAGAGTCTCCCATCTTATTGCTGTGAAGAGGATTTTGCGTTATCTGAAGAGTATTCCGGATCTAGGCTTATGGTATCCTAATGATGATAACTTTGACCTGACTGCTTATAGTGATTCAGATTATGGTGGATGCAAGAGGGATTTTAAGTCAACATCTGCGGGGTGTCAGTTCTTTGGAAAACTCCTGGTTACCTGGCAGTGCAAGAAGCAGACGTCGGTGTCTACTTCCACATGTGAAGCAGAATACATTGCAGCTGCAAGATTTTGCTCACAAATCATCTGGATTCAGCAACAACTCAGGGACTATGGGTTACATTTTTCTAAAACTCCTATATTTGTTGATAATATTGCTGCCATTGCTGTCACTAAAAATCCTCTCCAGCACTCAAAAACAAAACACATCGACATTAAATATCACTTCATACGTGATTGTTTTGAAAACAAATTAATTTGATGTAGTTAAAATTCACACCTATCACCAGAAAGCCGATCTTTACACAAAAGCTTTTGATAAATCCTGATTTCTATATATGTTATCGGCTAATGGCGTTTTTCATAAAGATGAAGTCATTCCTTCATCTGAATCAAACAAATGATCATTTTTCTTAATTTTACATTCTACTGTATATACAGAATTTCCTTTACATCTCTTTTGCTTATTCAAAAAACCAAAAAGATTTTCAGTTTTACGTTTTTAGGGGCAGAAAAAGTAGCTTATTGAAAAACAAAAACATTTAAAAATTGTAAAAATGAGAAAGTCATGTTTGGGAAGGTGATATGTTATCCTGTCACTTTCTTTATAACAAAATTGAATGCATCTATTGAAAGCACATGGGTATTATGATTTGATGTACTAATAGGCCGACATTACAAGTTTATAGACTATTGGTGTTTGCTTAGAATGTCTGACATGTGGGATCCAGTCTAGAAAACTGATTTAAGGTATAAACATGTTATAATTCAAATCATGCATACACCTAGTATCATAGGATCTTATGAGGCTTCCAATGATTCATGAGTTCAAGTCTGTACATGTGCCACATTGCTGGGTCACAGCCTAGCTAAAGCCTTTCAGATAAGAATGAATGAATCACATGAAAATAAAAGTAAGTCTAACTCTGTATACGTGCCACATTGCTAGGTCACAGCCTAGCTGAAGCCGTCCATTCAGATAGGATATGCTAGAAAAATAAAAAAAAATAATAAATAAGTTCAATTCCATACATGTGCCATACATTGGGTTGCAGCCTAGTTGAAGCTATCCATTTGTATAGAACCAAGCTCTTGATCAACATAGTTCTTACACGTGCCATATTGCTTTGTAAAGACCTAGCTGAAGCCGTCCATGAGAATGTGTTGAGATTGAGAAACAGATTATAAGAAAAATGCAAAAATTTAATAAATTGGAACCTTATGGAACTTTATGATAACAGGTATTAAGTTGTGCAGGCATGATTTATAACTTAGTTTTGACTTGTATTGGTTAATTAAAATGGGAAACTCAGTCAGAAGATATGGATGATCACTAATTTGTTTACAAACAAGTATGGTCTGGTTTAAAATGGACAAGTATATCAATAGTTGCATTATAAACCCAGTGTGTCATAAGTATAACATTCAAGGATGCTGATTTGATGTGGTTTAGTATATATATTACTTTCCTGAAAGACTACTCACAAAAATATGTGTTTTAATTGTCTCGGTTTAGTTGTACAGTTGTTTTCTTATCTGAAAAATAAAAAAAGATTTTAAATTTTAATTTTAAAATGATCATTTGTCTGTTCAGGTGTTCAATCTTGTTTCAATCTGTCATCATTCCAGACAAAACTTCATAACTGTAGTTTTAGAGTGCTTGTTTTTAAAATTGGTTAAAATGAATGTTGTTGATCATTCGCACGAATGGTTCACACGAACAAATGACTAATTCGTTTGAACATTGCGAATGGGTTGCACGAACGAATCGTTGATTCCCATGAATTTCATGGGCGAATGAATCTTACGCGCGAATGAGATTCCGGCACGAATGAGACCTATATTTAAGGTCTTTGGTTCGTCCAAAGACTCATCCGTCCCCAATCTTGTTCGTTAACTGTGTGTTTCGCCCCATTCGTCCCTTTGAGGACTTTTCGACCCTCACTTCGAATTCCACCAAAAAACTGATCCATTTTGATTGCATATCGTTTCTTCATTGTTTCAGGTACATATCGAGTCAACTTACACCATCTGTGCAGTGTATTGGATCGAGATTGGTCAAAACTTTTGGGGTTTTAGGTTTCGACCTTGTCACCATCAAATAAACAGTGAAATAGGAAAACTATTGAACTAAAACTAGTTTATGACACCTAATCGGTGTTGTCTGATGATGTTGTGACCATTTTTATGGGCTGAGCTTGAAGAATAGAATGTAAGGGTTTTTGTTCATACGGACGAATGAATGAAGGACTACTTCGTGTGAATGGTCACACGAATGACCTGTTTCGTTATTGTTCATCCATGAATGAAGACATCACACGAAGGAGATGCCAAGTTCAAACACATTCGTGTGACAAAATTCATTCGTGTGACAGATCTCATTCATGTACCATCTTAGTTCGTCTGAGATCTCATTCGCGCCTATAAAGTCTTTGTTCAACTCATTCGCACGAATGAATCACTGTGTCCTAAAATGTTTCAATTGATTATTCTTTCTGTCAATCTTAGCTAACTTGTTTAATTATTGTTGCTTGCAGAATGGCTGACCTCAGGACATTTTCGAAGGATAACATTTGCGCTCTCCTGGATGCTGCTACTCGGAATGCTGCACGGTTTGCAGATATTATTGCTTATCTGAGGCAATCACGGATTTTCACTGCCATATCTACTGTACATGTTCCATACCTGTCATATCAGAGAGAGTTCTGGTCATCAGCTAACATTGATTGCACTGTAGAGCCTAATGTTATTAGGGGCAGTTTCAGAGGAAGGACTCTAAGCCGCCAGATACATGGTCTTCCAAAGATCAATGCGGATATCATTTAGTTAGAGCAGATGACAGACACCACGCTCAACCGTGTCTTATCATACAGGCAGGAGGACTCTAAGCTGCCAGCTCGTCGTTTGTTTGAGTACCTCAAAAATCCTGATTATGTCGCACCTTTGACTAGCAGATGGAGGCACGATGATTCAGATTCTGATATAGAAGACATTATTAAACCAAGTGGTGACAGTGATGATGATTACGATGGTGCTGGTGATGATGGTGCTGGTGATGGTGGTGCTGGTGATGTTGGTGCTAGTGTTGAAGTTGGTGAACATGTTGATGAGGCTAGTGTTACTCATCGTGACCTCGATGTTACTACTGTTTCTATGGCCATAGTCTCTACTCCTTTGGAGATTGGTGCTACCACATCTCCAGATGAGGGGGAGGATTCTCAAGAGTCAGATCAAGATAATGATGATGGTGGAGACGAAGAGGGTTCTGATGATATGGTCAGATCACAGCTAATGAAGAGAAAGAAGAGGCCAATAGAGCAGGGATGAAGTAGGGAAGATATTAATGATTCCTTATTTATTCCGAAGTTTGATATTTCTCCCCCTCCTCACACTTCCACTACTACTACAACTGTTTCTACTGCTCAGGCATCATCTCCACCAGCTGCCAAGTGGAAAAGGACTAGATTTGTCCTGCAGAGACAGACAGAGTCTATTTCTGTTGCAGCATCCACTACTACACCTTCTGCAACAGTTACGAGTTCTTCACTGTCCAGGTCTAGGGCTTTTCCTACACATGTTACTATTGTCCCTTAGACTTCATCTGCTGTTGCTAAAGTTGCGTTCACAGCTTCCTCCTCTGGTCCCTCCACTACTCGTGCAGATCCGCATATATCAACTGTTTCAGTTGTTGTACAGCTCAGCACACTGAAAAATCTAGTTCTTCGATTGATGGAGAGGAACCATGAGCAAGATCAGGCCATCTCCTAGCTGACACATCGAGTGAATGAGCAGGATGCTTTATTGCTGCAAGCTGCTGATCAGAGAGCAGACTTGAGGGCTCGAAATGCTGATCTTGAAGACCGTTTGCTCAAGTCGGTGGACGAGCACAATCAGCTTGCCTTGACGAAATATGCATACAAAGAGAGGATCCTCGCCCTGGAGGTTGACAACCTGCGTCTCACTGAGCAGGTTGAAGGCTTAAAGGAGTCCACACCCAGGATCGATGGATCCGAACCTGTCTCTGATGATTCAGACAAAGAAGAAGAAGATGATGATGAAGATGAAGAATCTGATGTGGAGAAGATCGATAATGACAGTACTGATGATTATGATGGTTCAGATGACAATGATGGAGCGGGGGGTGCCTCTGCCAGTTCTTCCAGTTCTCAAGAGCAGTCCCCACCTTGAGAAATCAGAACAAAGAAGAAACATGATAAAGCTCTCAAGTCATCTCAGAAGCAAGCTGAAGAACCTAAAGCCACTGAAGAAGTAGATGTTGTGCCGGTGAGATGTCTTCTTGATGACACGTTGACCATGATTTTGGACGCTCAAGGCATTATACAGCACTCATTGAGCTATGATAAGGAAGAGGGAGAGATCATACATTGTCTTCCCAAGGAGCAGATCGCAGAGCTGTTCAAGTTAAATCCTGATGAGGTCGTTATTGATGATTCCTCGATTCCTGCTTCTGATCTTCCCACTCCAGAAGGCTTTGATGACATTGATGGAGTAATCTTGGAGGATCTTGATGATGAAAAGACCGTCAAGCACACTTCTGCAGAGGAAGAGCTTCCTACGTTTACTGATCTCTTCCGTCAACATTCAGAAGAAGAACTCAAGCGTAAAATTCACGATAAAGAAGGAGAGAAAGAAGCCTCTTCAGAAGACATCCAGAAAAGAAAGGATGAGTGGTCTGGATGCTGGCAGACACTCAAGAAAGACAGCATACCCCCCATTCCAGTGCAATACAAGAAATTTTACAAAACCAAAGGATACAGATACGACGGTTACATTCTGAGCTGGGCATATTTCAAAGATCTAGGGTGCTATGGTGTGAAGAGAGAAAGGGGAATTCAATACTTCAAATTCCCGCATGATTTCAAGACGTTGCCCGGTTTCGAGGTCAATCAATTGGCACGTCTGAACATGCTTTACTGCGAAGATTCTGGTATGTCGTCTTGGTTTGCAGGGCAAATCAAGTTCGAATACAGAAAAAGATGGATGAACTTCCAGCCTCAACAACCAGAAAGGTATTATCTACTAGAGATTGACGCTCAGACAAGGAAGCATAGAGTTATCCTGAAGTGGCTACCTCCAAAAGTTATGAAGACTATTCCACTCAGGAAGATGCGCCAAGACTTTGGAAGTAGTTTCTGATGGTGGTACTTCGATGGTAGAACATCTGAGGCTGTGATAGTTCTATGCCAGGATGGCAAGTGGGATACCATTCGATTTGTTGATCCTATGTGGCTGACAAATCTATCTGAGGAAGATGTCAAGATCTTGTATAGATGTCAGATCTTCTTTAATCTTGGAGATATGGAGCAGGCCCTGCAATACATGAGAGTTATCCGGCTTTGTTTTGGTTTTGATATTCATGCCGGCTCTGATTGGAAAGTGTTATCACAGAAGTATTTGAAGATTGAAGCAGTTAAAGTGTAGAACTAAGTCCAAGGGGGAGTATGTAGAAGCACGTTTTGTCCCTAGTTCATTTATAGTAGTCTGTGAATGTATGAAAAGCTTTTATTATGAATGATACACAAGTATCATCAAGTATTGTCTATGGTTGTTTATATTTAACAGGTTTAACTTTGAATTAATATAACAATATGTTCCTATTCACACGAATGAACCTAAAGATGAGTTCATTCGCACGAATGAAGGTTTAACGAATGTCCTTTCAAGCGAAGGAACCAGGTTTCTGTTGCGTTCGTACGAATGAATCAGAGATCTCTGATTCATTCGTGTGACACTTTCATTCGTGTATCGTCATTCGTATGAGTGAGTGCTTCGTGCAACTCATTCGTATTACAGACTATTGCCTATAAATACCCGACAAACAGAATGTTTTAGGGTTCAGAACATTCCCTAGGTATCCTCTTCATTTTCAGTGCCTCTCTAGCCTCTCCAAGTTCATGTTCTTGCCCGTGGTGTTCGATTTCACTCATAAAGTTGATCCTCAATCATCGTATCATCACAGGTTGTAAGGATTTCAATTGGAAAACCCACGAATAGGATTCCACACTATTCAGAGGGCTGTCAAACAGAATTCGTAGGGAGCTTACTTGTTTTCAAGGTCCAATAGCACGTATACAGAATCGGACTTGTCGCTTTTTTTTATTTTTCATGTGATCCAATCCTTCTTATCCGAATGGACGACTTCAGCTAGGCTGTAACCCAGCAATGTGGCACATATACGGACTTGAACTTATGAATCATTTGAATCCTCATAAGATCCTATGATACAAGGTGTACGCATGAAGACATCTATTAGTGCAATGATCGAATACAGAAGACACAAATGCAAGTAAATTCTTAAGTCCTAAGTGTTGGGAATTCTAGGTTACTTTTATTTAATCGTTTTCAATTAATCACATTAATTGAAAAAAAATCAGTTTTCATAAAACTGGATTAAACAAACAGATCAAATCTGACACAGCGGAAGCTTTTAAATTTTATAACCATTCGATTCGCAATCGAACCAATTCCCAAATCAGGATCCATTTACAAATCGTTTAAACAACAATTAAATTAAATAACACAACCATAGGGGGTTTTAGAAATCGACCTTTACGAAGCGGTTCCAAATCCACACAATGGATCGGCAGCGGTCTCGCTAGTTGACTCAAAACGATCACCCGAGTCCGGATCTCGTCCCACGAAACCTCGGAATAGTCCAAAACAGATTTTGGCTCGGCTCGGCTCACGGTTCAATCGGGATAGCCTTGGAGCAGCCTGATCACAGCCCTGATGCGGCCTAGTCACAGCCCCTGTGCGGCCTGGTCGCGGCCCCGGTGCGGCCTGCAGGTGGCTCAGATGCGGCCTGGACACGGCCCCTGTGCAGCCCTGGTGCGGCTCCTGTGCGGCCCTGGTGCGGCCCCCCTATGCGGCATGCTATGTCCCGATGGTGCTGCCTAGGATTGGCTTGGTTGTGGTGGCTGGTTTTTAGCAGAGAACCACCAAGAAGGTGGTGGTGTGTGATGGCAACCAACAAGAGAGAGAGGAATAATTAGGGTTTTTGAATTCTTCAAATCTAAGATCCACATATTGCGGAGTGTAAACCTATTATTTATAAAATAATAATTTACACTTCAAACCCTTAAGTAATTAACTTTTAAATACTTTAATTCCTATTTAATCAATTAACAATTAATTGATTATTCTTTACCAACACAATTTTAACTACTTAACTAATTAACTAGTTAAGTAAAATTAAATAACTAATGTTTCACTTGTATTGTTGGTACAATAGCTTCTGGTAATTGTCATCCGCTTTGGTAATAAACGTTTCGAATGTGGATCTCCAGTTCGGATAATTATCGAAATTGTCCAACACAAGTCCATTGTTAGCCAACCATTCCACATTCCAGTTCTTGTAAGTCATATTTAACTTTTATGTTCAGAACTTGAAAATTTAACCTCTCAAAACAAAACAGCTCAAACCTCGTCTTAACGTCCGAATTAGGTCTTGAAACCTATCCCAAATGATCCGGAAGGCCCAAAATAGGTAAACAAGGTTTACTTGAACTTTTAAAATGGTATATTTCTTGCAAAACTCTTCGAACAAACCAATTAGAGGTTCTCCCAAACCTTTTCACGAACCTTTTGAGGTTTTCACGAACCTTTTGAGGTTTTTCACGAACCTATTGAGGTTTTGGTGAACCTAGGAAGGTTTTGGCGAACCTAGGAAGGTTTTGGCGAACCTAGGAAGGTTTTTGGTGAACCTATGACGTTTTTGGCGAACCTAGAGGTTCCCACGAACCTATTTCTCACGAACCTATGTAGGTTCGGCTCTTAGGTTCGTCAAAGGTTCGGCAGATCGCATGAACAGATCTGCAAATCACTAAAATGGCTCTAAAATCTTCATTTTTTGGAGTTAGAAGGCCTATGAGTAGTCAAAATCTTCGTTTTTTCGAGACGCATCTTTCTATCGGATCAAAACTTGCAAAAACTTAATTTTTTGTAGATCTGGCTTTTAGTTGACAAAAACGTGAAGAACTTCAAGAACACCTCCAAGATGATGAATTTTCTGATCAAATTACATGAAATTGATGTCCATATACTCGTAGAATCGAGCCAAGAAATTCTACGATTCGATCATAAACGTGCGGAATCCGTTTACAACTAGATTTGAATCAACAATGACAATGTAATAGATCATGAATCTGAATTCTTCATTGATATCCAAGTGTTTACAAACAATAAACGTGAAAATACAACACTTGAACGATCAAAAGAAACAAAGATGAAGAGAGTCTTGATCTTGAGCTTGAGAGAGAATTTGACTTTGTGTGTGTGAATTGTGAGCTCTTGATCTCCAAGTCTTCCAAGTCTTCCAAGTCTACCTATATATAGGTTTCAAAAGGTTTGCCAAAGGTTTGCCTAAAGGTTTGCCAATAGGTTTGCCAAACCTTAAACCATGTGAGCACCAAACCTTTTAGCCATCAATCATAGCCAAACCTTCTTGGATCTTTAGCCGAACCCTTAATCATATTCAACAGACTATGATTTCATATACAACAAGCCAGGTTCACACATTAAATGCAGCTTTCACACAGAAAATGCACTAACATTTCTCTTGATTTCTTAAGCTCGTCACACACATGAACAACCCTAAATGTAGAAACATTTAATTAAAATGCTTAAATAAGTAAATAAATAAACATTTAATTAAAAATAAGACCTAATGATTGGGCCTTGGTCAAACTCGAGTAGACTAGTATAACAATCAAGGTTCTTAGAAGTGGAGGAATTATGTAAATATCATCAAACATGCGACCTATAATCAGTCAGTCTAGCTAGGACTTCATGAAATATAGGATTTTATAGTTCATTCTAGATCGTCCTTGTTCGTTCTTGTTCGTTTAGACCTTTAAGTTCTTTCGCACATGCTATCTTTAAATATTTCTCAGATATTACTCTAAAAATAGATCTTTGAAAACAATTCTTCGAAGTATATCTTTAGTTCTTTGAAAACAGATCGTTGCAAACAGATCTTTGAATTAGATCTTTAGTTCTTTGAAAATAGATCGTTGAAAACAGTTATTTGAAATAAATCTTTAGTTCTTTGAAAAGAGACCGTGTAAAGTAGTTCTTTGAAATAGATTTTAGTTCTTTGAAAATAAACGGTTGAAAGTAGTTCTTTGAAACAAAAGAATTATCTACTTATAATGAGTAAATAATCCTTTTTGAAACCTGCAACTAGTTTACCTAGACATAATCAAGGATAACAATTATACATATAAAACATATATGAAGTAAAAGCATTTAATTAAATATAGTCCAAGGAAAATAATTTACGCATGCTTCTCAGCCCCGCGTTTATAAAACAAAATGTTTAGAAAAGGAGCTTTGAAATTACATGTGTTGGTATGCAAAGAACCACGAAGAATATGTGCGCTCGTTGATTGTAGACTATGTATCTTTAGCACCTGAGTTGATTTATTATGATTCGAATACTATAAGTATTTATAGTTAACGTATATAGGGTTTCAGTCTCGGTGTGTGACTAAGTGTCCTATATGCTTGCTAGTGTATTACTAAGCTTTCCTCTAATTATTCTAAGTTGCATACCCTTCCCTTATCCCTTAGTTAATCACAACTAAACCTTATTTATATAAGGTTTATACTAATAAGATACATGACATTTTAAATAATTCATCATTTATAAAATCCTCTTTCAATTTCAAATTATTAAATTTAAAAATCCTCTAAATTACTTTTGAAAGCATTTTAATAAAGGTAATTTATAAGTCATTTTATTTTAATAAAATTAAGGTATTTTTATAAAAAAAAAGTGAAACATGTTAGAACTTAAGTTAATCTTACTTGATTAACTCCAAGTTCCTTATTAGTTCTTTGTTACAACCTCGTTCTTTGTTCATCCTTGTGTATACCTTACATTAGATTATTCAATTGGAACAATCTAAGTTGGTTATACATTTGCATGAAATCACTAAGGGTTGAGTGTTGACTCATATAATTAACACATTCCTACTTAGTTGTTTTCATGATCTTCATAGACTTCAACCTGTTTCTCTAGTTTTTTGAATTCATAGTTATCCCTCATGTTACCCTTTGATGTATCTCAGCACTTAAACCTAATTTGCGAACTCCCAATGTTACTAATTTAATACTCATGAACACTGGAATTCTTGTTCATTACTTGTTTAACCACCCAAGCCTATCATCGATAATAACCTAGTGCTATATGGTTTTATTTGATAAAGCTTTACATTTCATACTCAAGTACTTGTTAAAACATATGTTTGTGTATGGAAATAGTTATAAAAGTTCTAGTGTTAGAAACACTTAATATTTTTGAACACAAAATCGGCTAACATCATGTATAGCCACCTTCAACGATTGTTAATGTTATCAACTCTATTTAGGATTTTCCTTACTCAAATTCAGGTATTATATACCCAATTGATTATACAAAAAATTTGTTTAAATGTTAAATAAGTTTAGAAAAGATCTTTGGTTAAAAACCCTTAATATCGATGATCCTTAAACCGGTTTATCATCTTGAAAACCCTAAGGAACCACACTTGACTAACCCATGTTTAAGCCTTTCTTATGAACTCATTACTTAAGGGTTTAAACTGATTCCAGGTTCTAGATACTTGGATTAAATTTAGGTACTAATATCGACAGGAGCTAGGTAGTATCGGTAGTAACCAATATTTAATATCGATGACCATTTAGTGAGTAATATCGATGAACACCCATCTGATCTTGTTGAGATTGTATGTTCGATGGTCCTAGTTTCCACAGCCTTCTGACCTCGATGGTTCCTTGACTTGGAAGCTTTGGAGGATTTCGATACTAGCAAATTCGAAGCAAGCCCTTCGATTCTAACTGGTAGAACCTAGTAATATCGACATAAGAATATGCTGTTGAATATCATCCATCGACCTTAGAATTTGCAGCTTGTTCTTGCGTCGATATTAACATATCTAACTTCAAATCGAAATCCAACTAACCCAAACTTCAACCCATGTTATCCTTAAGTTCCTAACTCGTTTTAGCGCAAATCCTAGGGGTTTTGAAGCTCCAAATTCGATTCCAATGGTGCTGATGTTCGAGAAAAACTCACCCCAACAGTAACAGCCAAAGATCAGCTCGTTTGAGCTCATTTTTGCCTCGTTTTTGATGATCCAAAACTTGATTTCTTCCTCTTAACACGATCTACACGTTTCTACGGTCGTTTTGGTTCCAAATTCGCCTAATTTGGTTGAGAATTGAGTGGGATATGAAGGTTTTTTAGAGAGAGAAAAGGTAGTGAGAGAGACCTCCGGATTTTTAGAGAGAGAAGTGGGTTGGTGGAAGAGTTGAATTGCATTTAATACCATTTTAAGTCTTTTAACGTTCTGACATATTCGGGTTCGTTCGGTTCTGCTCGGTTTTGCATAGAAGCATCGGTTTAGAATGTTTTCGCAACGAAATGTTACGATTTTAAAACTAGAATTTATTAATTTAAATTAGGTGGTAATTCCTAATAAATTAACTAATTATCTTTGGTTTATTTTTAAAATTCTAAAGACGTTTAATTTATCTGTTTAATAGAATCGTACGTTTTCGCGCGTATTCATACGGATCGTCACCCGTACGAACACGACGACAACTATACTTTTCGATTTGATTTTCTAATTATTGGACATCATTTGGAACGTTAAACTTACAGATATATTCGTGCGAATCTTCACCCACACAATTACTCTGTCAGTTTAATATTCACATAACGACATCCGTTATTGTTTTGTTCTGTACCATCTCACAAACGTTTATAAATAATAAAATCCTAACTAACATGATTCTGACTGTTAAACCATGGATTTGGAATATGTTTCTGAAATGAATCTGTAATAGTTCTGTATTAAGCATCAAATGATAATAGCATACATTTAATACACATAGTTCGTACCTGATCTACAGTACACATTACTGTTTCGACTACGACTTGGACACTGACGTTACAGTTTAATTGTAACATTTGTACATATTCACAGTGTAATCATTAACTTTATGCAGTCACAATTCATGTATGCAAACAATCATGGTATCATTGTACAATCGTTTGTATGTTTTAGGAATTCTATCGTGAGTGATTAAGTATATACTTATTTATTTATAGTCAAATACATTGTGCAATAACACTATTGTAATATATCGAAACAGTGGTGGGCTGGCGGATGATAAGGCAGGTAGCCGGACTTTACGTATGCCCTATGCATCAACTGCGTTTGGTATATTGGGATAGTGTTAGTGTATAATGTACAGACGAATAGTAAAACAAATAAACTATTTAAACAAAATTGTAAGACGTAAGTAAGACTCGGTATCTTTATGGGTGACGATCCATAAAGATATCCATGGTGAACTTATTGTTATGAGTAAACGTTAATAAATACATAAAATAACCAAAAATGTATATAGTTACGGGTATACACGTATATATATATTCATTAACTGTTCGAAACAGACGAATATTACAAAAATGTGTAAAATGTTATATTATATATTTTTACAATTTTGAAACTCGTCAAATACAACTCAAAATGATGAAATAAAACCATTTTTAGTAAAAACGTAACATTGCCATATTTTACGTAACGTAACGCATAAACGCAAAACCGAACGAACCCGAACGCGCGGGAAAACCACTTGGGGTATTTAAGCCATGAACACCATCATTTATGGCTTCACCAACCAGAATTTTAATGCCTTCTCTCTCTAAAAATCGGATTACTCTCTCTACTTTCTCTCTCTAGAAGACCACTAGCGATCTTGCTCATTTCTCAACGAAATTGTGAGATCTTGGTGTCTACGGAAACCTCTCATGGTTTACATTGAAGTAGTACCAAGGATCAGGGCTGAAAACATCCAGATTGATTCAGGTTTATGCTTGAACATTAAGGTTTCTAGGGTTTTCTCAAACACGGAAACTTTGAACAAGAAATCGATTAGAAGTGGATCAAAACGTGTTAAACATTAGATGAATTTATTTTAGATGTTGATGGGTTGTAGAATTCGTGGAATGGGCTCGAACCTTGTATCGACGACCATATGACCTGGGCAAGATAGTATCGATGGATAAACACCATGGATTGTTCTTCCATCGAACTTGATAAGTTCGACAAGCCCTAGTATCGACCAAACCCCACTCGATAATACTAAGTTCGATGGTCTGAGGAGTTGGGAGCTGGGTAGGATGTCAATACTAACATGTTCGATCAACAATTAAAGTGAGTACATAGCCCCTATTTTCTGCTTTGAAATCTTTTGGGGTGGAACATGTGAAAACATTTTTTTGAACTTAACTTCTTAAACGGTTTTCACTACTCATAACTTATGTTTGGCTTATGTTGGTAAACTTAAACACATTAAATTAAATTTTGGATATAAGGCACCTAGTCATTACTTGTCATGGCACACGACCTAATCCATTGCATTCTTTTGTACAAGTTGTTTTCAAATATCATGATAAACTCTGTAACATGGATGCATTCTTGTAAACAAAATTATTTACATCATTTATGCCTATATTCAGGATTTCAAGGGCTGAAATTACTATTTTTAGATTTCAGACTTGAAGTTCACGCAATCGTTATCCTTAGGGCTTCTAGGGGTAGAATCACTATTCATAGATTCCAAACTAGAATTTCATGCAATCGTTAATCTTAGGACTCATGGGTTAGAAGCTATTAAATTAGCCTCTAAACTTGAGTTCATGCAATCGTTTATCGTTAGTATTGGGTGATCATAACAAGGGAAAGCGGGGTTCTATGTGACAATCCGACTTTTTACACTAACCTTGTTAACGGGAGTTGGTGCTATCACAGGCCCAACAAGACCAATGAAGGCCCAACAAGCCCAACAAGGTTAATGAAGGCCCAACAAGGTTAGTGTAGGCCCATTGAGGTTTGAGAAGGCTCAATAAGGCCATTGTGGGCCCAGTAAGGTTAAGATAGGCCAATAAGTTTAAATTAGGCCTAATAGTATTTTGTGAGGCCCAATTAGTTTAACTTAGCCCAACAATATTTCAAGTGATCTAATTAGTAATAATTCGGGGTTTTTGATTTAACTTTGTTAATCAAAACAATATGTTATTGTTAAGAATAACCTATAAGGGTTAAGATTAATCAAAAATCAAGCTCTAAGTGTTTTGATTTCAAGGATTTATAAGGTATTATGCTAAGACATTGAATTTTGACTTTAGATAGTCAAAAATTCGGATTTTTATGATCCTTAAATTTGAATTCTATGATTTCAATAGGTTACAGTCGAATTAAGTCTTAGTATTTATTTTATAAATCAAGGTAAACATGTTAAAACTTAAAAGAGTAGATTTTGACTTGAAAAGTCAAAATTTTGTATGCAATTCAAGTAACAATTCGAATTTCACATAAATTCGGAGTTGTAACTGAAATTAGTAACTTATAATCATCACATTGATGATGATTAATCATTTGCATACGTTATTAGGCCATTAAGTATTGAATTAAATCCAAATGGTCGATTAGTAAGCCAAAACCGTTCCATTAGCTATCAATTCCACCTTAATCGATCAAATCGTTCACAATTGAACTCTCTAAAACTCCAATCGGTATCTTTAGAGTCATCTCCAAGCAACCAATTGATTCCAGAAGCTCGGGAAGAAGGATTAGGATCAAGGGTTGCCGAAACTAGGGCTTACAATCGAATCTCATAAATCCGACATCAAACAAGGTAAGAAATCGTTTCTTCACACTCTAAAGTAGCCGATTAAACATAAGCCTATGTTAATTTCAGGTTCTAACAACGAATTGATAGAGGTCGATTACTAGGGTTCGTTGTTAGAGCTGTTTTGGGGGTTGTTGATTAAACCGGTTTAAAAATCAAATTAAATGGCATGGGTAGTTTCAGAAATCCTCGATAAAACTAAACCACAACTCAATTTCTGTAATCGTGCACGAATTGAACGAGTTCGATTAATAGGGTTCTTGAATAATGATGTTTTGGGGGTTTCTAAGGAACTGAGTTCGAAAATCAAAATTGGATGTTATAGATAGTTCAGAAGAGGCCGATTGAGGTTATGCCTAAGTTAATTTCAAGGATCATCAAGGAATTAAATGATTTTGATTTAGGTTTGGGGTATACACATGCGAGACAAATAATATCACGAATTAGGGTTCTAAATTGATGGTTTGATTGAATAAATTCTGAAATGGGACTCGCTTTGAGGATAGAAATAAAACCCCTGTGGTTCTAGGATCGATGGGAATCGAATTTGTGGTCAAATTGGGGATGTATGGTTCGGCCATAGTATAACAAAGGGGAACTGAACCATGTAAGCTTAAAAGATTTTATTTTCGAAACCTATCGCGAAACCCTAGCGGGCTTGACTGGTTATGGGCGTGTGTGTTGGAGTTGAGGGTCGCGGGTTCGAGTCCCGGCCCAACCAATTTTTTTGATTTTAAGATTGATTTAGTATTTTAACCATATTTTATTCGTTCTAACTCCGTTTTCATCCGTTCAAGTTGCGTTGGAACCGTAACGAGAATACGAACGTGTTGAAATGATAAAATTCATATTTTAATCCGAACACGAAATCGCGTATAACTACGTTTAATTAAATAAAATCAAATGTGATTTTATTTAAACGATTTCAATGACACGCGTACTTTCGTATGCACATTCTTAACAAATCCAACATACGTGTGTTGACACGTATGTGATTTTAAGCACAAAACGATTATTCGAATAACACTAGGTTATTGTTTAAACACAGATTCTTCGTAGAAGGATTTCTTTCACGAGCTTTTAGTGTGTGATCATTCTGCTATCATCAAAGGTGCGTACACGGCCCCTTTCTTATTTTAACCTGTTTTGGGGGAGAAAACATGTGCAACAAACTATTTTAGATACATATCACTTGCATGAGTTAGCTGTTTACATTATGTGACAACATATCAACTTGAAAGTCCTTACACACCTCGAACCGTTTAGTTTGCTGTAATGCAAAGCGTGGTAGTTGGAAATAGATCTATTAGGTTTGACAAACCTCACCTGGTAGATGGGATCTACGCAGGTGTTTGACTGACCAAACACATTTTACTATTGTTGTGATAGACAATAGTGGCAAGGCGAAAACATGCTATAGCATGGCAATTAGTCAGCTTCGGTGTCGAACACGTATGTAAATAGTTTATATGACTAGCTATCATGACTGTGCATTTGTGATTATGTTATCTACAAACTTGTTATTCAAACTGATGTTTTGAACACTATGATTACTTAAAATCTGTGTTGTGCACCAACCTTTGTGTTGACTTGATTTGCATGTTTTCTCAGGACGCTAAGGCGCGCGTTACAGCTGGCATGGACTAGGAAGATAGAGTCTCATGCATTTTAAACACTTTGAATGTGAATTTGAACATTTGAATATTTAAGTACTTTGGTTTGTAATGTTTACTTCAATCGTTTATGGTTTTTAAACGCTTCCGCAACTTTTTGTAAACTCTGAATGTTATGTTTTAAAGACCAACGTATGTTTTGAAATTCATATAGAGGTCTTCGCTATGTCTAATGATCTGAGATCCTGGTTTGTCATGCTCCCAAACGGTGTGATTCCGTTAGTTGAAATTTGGGGGTGTGACATTCTACACCAAGGTCAGGGTTGGTTTTAATTAACTTTATAGCCAACAGTGGATTAGTGTAGGCTTAGCAATTTGGGTTAGCTGTCAATTAACTTTAAAATCCTAGATCATATTGGACACATTCTTAGTAAGACGGAGTTGGTTTTAATTAACTTTATTACCATGGGCCGTGTTGGTTTACTAGTCAGTCTTTGCCTGACTCCAAATGTAGTTTGGGGCTTGGATTTAAGATGGCACTAGGATATACTTGATGATAGTTGTGTTACATCAGCATGTTACTATTTTTACATTATGTACTTTTACATTCTATATTCATTATTTGTTGTATATGGTTCGATGGTTTTCAATTCAAGACAAGTTTCATACACGTTGTACTTAGGCAGTACATTGGGTTGCATCTTTAAACTTATATTTTGATATCCTGAAACTAATATACTTTTAAATCTTTAAACCTATGTATTTCACCAACTACTTGTAGTTGACAGATTTATTTCACATGTTTCAGGTGATCAAAGGTAGGCACAGGACATGGACAATTAAGGCGACCTAGTTTAAGATAGAACAGGATCAAGAAACAAGCTAGGATGGATTAGAAACACATTTAAATCCTTGTTGTTTAATTATCTTGTCTGTTCTTATTTTGTGAACTATATTTTAAGGTCGATTAGTTGTATTCTTTTGTTAGTTAGACATGATCTGTAAACAATACTTTAATCATATGACATTTAGTAATTCATTGTGGTTGTTCTTCATTAATCATGTGCATGATTCAACTGATCAATCGATCAGTCGTCACCGCACTGTGGATTCAGCACGGGGTGCAGGGTGTGACGTTAATATTTTAAATGATATCTGATAATTAGAAAACCAAAATGGAATGTAAAAAAATCGTCGTGTTCGTACGGGTGACGATTCGTATGAATACACGCGAAGGTTTTACGTCCAGACGAAACAGTTTAAATAAACGATTTCGAAAATAAATTAATAATAATATTCCACGTAAAATATTTACTAGGAATTACCACCTTAAAAGATAAAATAAAACCATTTTCAATGAAAACGTAATATATACGTATTATTCATAAAGTAACGCGTAAACGCGAAACCAAACGAACCCAAACGCGCGGGAAACCACTCGGGGTATTTAAGGCTTAAAAATCCTCATTTATTACACAACCACCAGCTTCATCCTCATCTCTTTCTAAAATTCCCGTCACTTTCTCTCTCTGCTCTCTCTCTCTCTCTATATAGAAAACCATCAACCGATCTCCCTCGTTTGTCAACAGATTTGCCAGTTCTTGGTGTCTATGGAAAGCTCTTGAGATTTACATTGAGGAAGTACAAATGATGCGAGCTGAAATCATCTAGATCGACCAAGATTTGGCTTGAATGTTCGGAAGTTTTGGGTTTTTACTATTCACCATCTTCTCGAACAAGAAATCGTTTTTTAATCCATCTAAACCCTAGAACAAACACCCAAATAACTTTAGAAACACATGGAAGACCTTAGATTGAACGTACAAATGCTGGAATAGGCGGGAATGATCGAACGTGATAGTATCGATGCATATTGAGCTAGAAATGTTAGTATCGATGGATGAAGTTATGAAGGTTGTTCATCCATCGATACTACTAAGTAAAATGGCCACAGATTTGTCAAGGAATCTTTGATATTATCAAGCTCGAAGGAATCCAAGCAAGCTAGACGTAATCCTGCTTCGATACTAGTAGTGTTGAAGCCACATTGTCGATATTGAGCTACTATCGATATTGGTAGTTTCGATGGGACGCTGGGCAGCCGGCTAGACATTTGATCAATGCTAACAGCCTTTACAACCACCCTAACCACCTGCAATTACCACGATTAGCTAGGTGCATCAGATCCAATGGTGTTGAAATGGGTTAGGTTCGATATTAGGATGTTCAAGACAATAGTGTCGACGGATGAGAAGGCCATCGATACTATCAGTATCGATGGGACTTCTTTGCAATGGCCATCGATATTACAAAATCGATAGCCAAAACTTATCGATACTAGTTTATTGAACAAATCCAAGTATCCTAATCCATATGGGAACCAAAATAAAACATAAATAAGCTTGTAATCAACCATGGAAGCACAAAGGGTCGGAAAGGGTGGTCTTACTCTTAACCTATCCTAAGTGTTTAAGTTTTGTCCTTCTACCATCTAAGCTTAGTAAAACTAAATCCTAACCTAAGTTAATACGATTAATAAAATATCTCATGAACCTAACAATGAAAATATGGACAATATGTTTTCATTAATGTAGTAAACACTTACATCACATTATGCATGGAGGTTTCATGCATGATGTAATGTATTGGATGTTTCCATGTGTTCTAAATTTATCTTAAACTAAAGTTTTAAAACATGTAAACAAATAAGTTGATGAACTTTATTAACCTGAACATAAGGAGTGGTTGACTAAGATTAGAATTGGTTAAGAACAAACTAGGTCACATAACATATTTATACATTTGGGATGAACAATATAAGACATTCAAGAAAGAACTAACATATACTTATGATTCATAAACCATATTAACACAATCAAGAACTTGAGTACAATCAAACTTTCAACAACAAGTGAGAGCATCGACACTCAAACATCGGTTCACTACACATCACATTCAATCAATGTGAGTACATAGACCCTATTTTCTACTTTGAAACCTTTTGGGATGGAACATGTGAATAACTATTTTTGAACCTCACTTTTAAAATGGTTTTCATATTATAAACTTATGTTTGGCTTATGTTGGTAAAACTTAAATTATTTAAAGATAAACTTTGGATATAAGGCACCTAGTCATGACTTGTCATGGCACACAACCTAATCCATTTCATGCTTTTGAACAAGTTGTTTTCAAATTCATAATAAACTTGGTAATATGGACGCATTCTTGTAACAAACTTATTCACATCTAGTGTGTCTATATTCAAGATTTCAAGGGCTGAAATCGCTATTCTTAGATTTTAGACTTGAAGTTCATGCATTCGTTATCCTTAGGACTTCTAGAGTTGGAATCACTATTCTTAGATTCCAGACTAGAAGTTCACGCAATCGTTAATCGTAGGACTCAAGGGTTGGAAGCTATTAACTTAGCCTTCTAAACTTGAATTCATGCAATCGTTTATCGTTAGTACTGGGTGATCACAACAAAGGAAAGCAGGTTCTACACCAAGGTCAGGGTTAGCTTTAAATTTGTTTTGTAGCTAATGATGGATGGGTGTAGTTTTAGCAATATGGATTAGCTGTCATTTAACTTTAACAGCTTAGGACATATTGGACACATGCTTAGTAATACAGAGTTGGTATTATTTAATATAATTACCATGGACCGTATTGGTTTTATGGTCAGTCTTTGCCTAACTCCAAACATAGTTTAGGACTTGGATTTAAGATGACACTTGGATATAATTGATAATAGTTTTTGTTATATTAGCATGTTACTACTTTTACATTACGTATATTTACATTCTATATACATTTTATATTGTACATGGTTCAATTGTTTCAATCAGGATTTACTCAAGTTGTTAATTACATATGTACACTTTGATAAATATTTGAACTTATATACTTTTATATCTTTAAAATTATAATGTTTTAAATCTTTAAACCTATGTATCTCATCAACTACTTGTAGTTAACATATTACTTTTTTTACATGTTTTAGGTGATCAGATATAGGTACAGAACATGGACAACTAAGGCAACCTAGTTAAGATAGAACAAGATCAAAAAATAAGTTAGGATGGATTAGAAACTCACAAAATCCTTGTTGTTTAATTATCTTGTATGTTCTTATTTTGAGGTCGGTTAGTTGTTGTGCTTTTGGTAGATAGTTATGATCTGTAATCAACTATTTAACATTATGAAACTTAGTAATGCATTGTGGTTGTTCTTCATTAATCTTGGTCATGATTCAATCGATCAGTCTTCACCACACCGTGGAATCCGCAAGCGGCGCAGGGGTGACAACTGGGAAGTCCTCGTTGTAAAATAATTGGAACATACTTGGAGTAGTTATTGCAGTTTCCCCATGTATTACATAGTTTGGTTTTAATGGTTTTGGGTAAAAGTGTAAGGTTCTATCACTAAATACAGGCAAGGAAACATGGTCATGGTTTATCGAAGTGGTGGTGGGCTGGCGACTGAATACGTTGCGACCGACTTCTACGTATGCCCAGTACATAAACTT
This sequence comes from Mikania micrantha, assembly GCA_009363875.1. Taxonomy (NCBI): domain Eukaryota; kingdom Viridiplantae; phylum Streptophyta; class Magnoliopsida; order Asterales; family Asteraceae; genus Mikania; species Mikania micrantha. Next base: position 32,019 of record SZYD01000086.1, on the reverse strand, counting down.
ACTTCAGTCTATCATGGATGTGTTAGTGATATGACTTGGTGAGGAGAATTCTTGGGAAGTTGGAATTGATAAACATATGTAAGATAATAATGATAATGAAAACATTTAAGCGTTGGTGAGGATATGAATACAATTGAATCGCGAATGTTATTTCAGAAAGGTTAACCTAATAGTGTGTTCGCGTGGGTAACGATTCACATGAATACATCTATTACGAATAATAATTCTGAAATGATATTCCATAAATTATAAATCAAGTTGGAATACGATACGAACGTTATGTCACACCCCCAATTTTCAACTAACGGAATCATACCGTTTGGGAACGTGACAAACCAGGATCTCAGATCATTAGACATCACGAAGACCTCTATATGAATTTCAAAACACACTTTGGTCTAAAACTGTAACATCAAAGCTTTTAAAGTTTGCGGAAGCGTTTTAAAACCATAATAATTGTAAAATATAAATTACAATGCAAAGTTGTCAAATGTTCAAATTCAAAGAAATGAAATGTGAAGACATGCATGCGACTCAATCTCCTAGTCCATGCCTGCTTTCTGATGTACCTTAGCGTCCTGAGAAAACATGTAAATCAAGTCAACACAAAGGTTGGTGCATAACACAGGTTTAAGCATTCACAAATGTTGAAACCACAGTTTGAATATAAAGTTTGCAGATAACATAATCACACATTGCATAGTCATGATAGCTAGTCATATATACTATTTACATAAGTGGTCGACACCGAAGCTGACTAGTGCATGCTATCGCATGTTTTGCCTTGCCACTATTGTCTAGCACAAACAATAGTAAATGATTGTTTGGTCATTCAAACACCTGCGTAGATCCCATCTACCAAGTGAGGTTTGTCAAACCTAATAGATCTATTTCCAACTACCACGCTTTGCACTACGGCAAACTAAACGGTTCGAAGTGTAAGGACTTTTAAATGCTATGTTGTCACATAATGTAAACAGTTAACTCATGCAAGTGATATGTATCTAAAATGTTTGTTGCACATGTTTTCTCCCCCAAAAGAGTTTAAAATAAGAAAGGGGCCGTGTACGCACCTTTGATTATAGCAGAATGATCAAACATACTTAACTCGTGTAGAAAATCCTCCTACGAAGAATCTGTGTTTAAACAATAACGTTGTGTTATTCGAGATGTCGTTTTGTGCTTGAAATCACATACGTGTCAACACACGTATGCTAGAGTGTTAGAAATGTGCATACGTAAATACGTGTGACTTTGAAATCGTTTAAATAAAATCATGTCTGATTTTATTTAAATAACCGTAATTATACGCGATTTCGTTTCCGATCTAAAATATGAATTTTATTATTCAAATATGTTCAGAATTCCGTTACGGTTCCAACGAAATTTGAACGAGTCGAAACGGAGTTAGAATAAATAAGTTATGCTTAAAATACTAAAAATAGTTTTAAAATTCAAAAACTGTTGGAGCCCGGGTTCGAACCCGTGACCCCCAACCCAACACACACCCACAATACCATCTCATCTAGTTCCATTTTTGTTAATAGATTCTAACTTAAATGGTTTTAACCTATAATAATCGGTTTCCCCTTTCTTTCTTAACCTAACCGAAGCAATTGGGTCCCAATTGAACCCCAATTCAAATCCAATCAACTCCAAAACCATAGGGTTTTCAATTGATACGATATTTCGAACCCTTCAAAGTTGTTTAATTCGATTTTTATGTTCATTAAGAACAAAAACCCCAAATCAGTTTATGCTTAAAACCCTAACAATCGAATTCATGAAATTCGTTGTTGTTAGATGTAATTAACATAGGGCTATTCTTCATCGGGTCTTTCTGAAACTAAATGTAATATTTAATTTCATTTTCGAATTCATTTCATCCAAAATCCCCTAAACGACTTTAAGTACGAACCCTAGAACCCTAATCCTATCAATTCGTTATCTTCTGATGAAATTGGCATATGTATTTCCTTAAACGCATTACTTAGAAACTTTCCATGTGGTTTAATTCGACTATCAATCCATTTAAACAAGAAACCCCCAAAACCATTTTGTTCTAAAAACCCTAGAATGGAAATCAATAATTTCTATATTGTTGGATGTATTTATCATAGGGATTTCGTTTAACACCTGATTGCAAAACTGTACATGTGTTTTAATTTGGTTTTCGAGTTCGTTTAAGTAGAAACCCCCAATTCGCATTCTAAGATGAACCCTAGAACTGAGGTTCACACGATTCGATGTTAACAGCAGAAATTGACATGGGGTTTCTCTTAATCGGACATTTTAGAATGTGTAGGAGTGATTTGTTACCTCGTTTGATGTTGTATTGATGATGTTCGACTTAAAGGTTGTTCTTCGGCCACCCCTCGATCGACTTCGATTGTCTGGATCTCCTGGAATCGAATTGTTGTATGAAAACAACCCTAAATGAGCCGACTAGAGTTTCAGAGTGTTTAATTTCGTGAATTATGATCCAATTTTATGAACTTGGTAGTCACTAGTAACGGTTTTCACTTTGTGGCTCATTAATTCACTTAATTCGAACATTAATGGATTAATAACTGATAACAACGGTTGGTAATCATCATTATAAGTTATTTGAGTGATTGATTCGATTTGTAACCGTGTTTTAATGTGGAATTCGAATTTCCTCATGTGTTAATGGACGAATTTTGACTTTTAAAGTCCAAGTTATCAACTTTAATCCAATTACAAACTCAATCCTTGCAATTGTGGTATGTTTGGACTGATTTTGCCAAATTTCAACCTTTGAAATTTGTTTTTGTACAATAACCTCACATTTCGGTTAACAAAGTTGAATCAAAAATCCCGAATTGTCACTAATTGGGCCACTTAGAACATTGTTGGGCTAGATTAACCCAATTGGGCCTCATAAATACAATTGGGCCTACTTTGGCCTCATTGGGCCTACCTTGTCCTTATTGGGCCTACCTTGGCCTCATTGGGCCTACCTTGGCCTCATTGGGCCTTCCTTGACCTTATTGGGCCTTCTTTGGCCTTATTGGGCCTTCCTTGGCCTTATTGGGCCTATCTTGCCCTCATTGGGTTTGTGATTCCGTTATTTTCAGTTAACGAGGTTAATTCGAAAAGTCGGATTGTCACATCATCCTCTTGTTGAAGGAATTTTCGTCCTGAAAATTAGTAAATGTTAGGAGTAGTTAGGAAACTACTTACGAGTTTAAATCGTACGTGATAGTGTGATTTGATCATTCCGTGTGCTTGTGTATTCATACACAAAATCTAATGCTTGCAACATCACAACTAAATGTGATCGTTCAATGTGACTGTTTGTGTGTACACTAGTTAGTTCACCTAACTGTGACTGTTTGTGTTTGATCATACTGTGATGTGTAACCTCACACATAGTGAGTGTTTGCAACTGTTGGTACTATGCAACCCCGCACATAGCAAAATGTGAGTGTTTGCAACTGTTGGTACTATGCAACCCCGCACATAGCAAAATGTGAGTGTAACTAATCATGTATGTACTACTATAACATGTAACATATGAAATATAGCACATAAAATGTAATGTAGCACAATGTTTGTAACAAAACCAATTGTATAAAATGTTTGTGCTTACCGTTTAAAATCTGAAGTGTTGATGTGTGAAGCATCACGTCATCCCCTTGTTGAAGGAAATTTCGTCCCGAAATTTAACGTGCGCTCTCAGTGTTTGTTGTTGTTGTTTTGAACAGATGAGGATACTTCTTCATCATTTGGTCTTCCCGTTCCCATGTGAATTCAGGACCACGTCTTGAATTCCATCGAACTTTGACTATCGGAATCTTGCTTTGTTTAAGTTGTTTGACCTCTCGGTCCATGATTTCTGCTGGTTCTTCAATGAATCGTAACTGTTCATCTACTTGTATTTCTTCCAACGGTACAATCAATGTCTCATCAGAAAGACATTTCTTTAAGTTTGAAACATGAAAGACATCATCAACTCCACTGAGTTCATCCGGTAATTGTAGTTGATACGCAACCGGACCAATCCTTTTCAAGATCTCAAAAGGTCCTACGTAACGTGGACTAAGCTTTCCGCGCTTGCCAAATCGTATCACACCTTTCCAAGGTGATACCTTTAGAAGAACTCGGTCTCCTACTTGAAATTCCAACGGTTTTCGACGTTTGTCAGCATAACTCTTCTGTCGATCCCGGGCCGCTGCCATACGGTTCCGGATTTGTACTATTTTCTCTGTCGTCTCGTGCACTAGTTCAGGACCTGTAATCTGACTGTCACCAATTTCAGCCCAACAAACTGGTGAACGACACTTGCGACCATACAAAGCTTCAAACGGTGCTGCTTGAATACTTGTATGATAACTATTGTTGTAAGAGAATTCCACTAACGGTAAGTGGTTTTCCCAGCTATCCCCAAAGTCAATTACACAAGCTCGTAACATATCCTCGAGTGTTTGAATCGTACGTTCACTTTGACCGTCGGTCTGTGGATGATATGCGGTACTCATATCCAAACGAGTTCCCAATGACTTATGAAGTGATTTCCAAAAGTTGGAAGTAAATCGGGCATCCCGATCTGATATGATAGAGATTGGCACGCCATGCCGTGCTACCACTTCCTTGATGTAAATGCGAGTCAGTTTCTCCATCTTATCGGTTTCCTTGATTGCTAAGAAATGTGCAGATTTCGTTAATCGATCAACAATTACCCATATCGTATCACAACCACTCGGTGTACGGGGTAACTTAGTAATGAAGTCCATCGAAATCTGTTCCCATTTCCACATCGGTATCTCTGGTTGTTGCAGTAAACCAGATGGTTTCTGATATTCAACTTTGACTTTAGAACAAGTCAAACATTTGCTAACATATCTAGCAATATCAGCTTTCATGTGAGGCCACCAATACAGCGCCTTCAAGTCATGATACATTTTGTCTGACCCCGGGTGGACTGAATATCTGGACTTGTGTGCTTCATCCATCACGAGTTCCCTTAAACCTCCGTACAAAGGTATCCACAGTCGATCTATGAAATAACGAATTCCATCAGGTTTAACATCCAACTGTGTTTCCATCCCCCGTAAGGATTCATGTACTAGATTATCCTTTTCTAAGGCTCCCAGTTGAGCACTGCGTACCTTGTCAGGTAAGTCCATATGTATTGTCATCATAAGTGCGCGAACCCGTCTTGTCGAAGCGTCTTTTCTACTTAAAGCATTAGCTACCACATTAGCTTTTCCCGGGTGATACTTAATCGCGCATTCGTAGTCGTTCAACAACTCAACCCATCGTCGTTGTCTCATGTTAAGTTCCTTCTGATCAAAGATATGTTGCAAACTCTTATGATCAGTGTAAATGGTACACTTAGTCCCATACAGGTAATGCCTCCAAATCTTCAAAGCAAAAACCACTGCTCCTAACTCCAAGTCGTCAGTAGTGTAATTCTTTTCGTGTGGTCGTAGCTGCCTTGAAGCATAAGCAATTACTTTATCACGTTGCATCAACAAACATCCCAAACCCTGTGCAGATGCATCACAATACACCACAAAGTCTTCCGTCCCTTCCGGTAAGGACAGAATCGGTGCACTGTAGAGTTTCTGTTTCAATAATTGGAATGCAGCTTCCTGTTTATCTGTCCAGTTATACTTCGTTCCTTTATGCGTAAGAGCTGTAAGTGGTTGAGCGATCTTTGAGAATCCCTCAATGAATCGTCGATAATAACCCGCCAAACCAAGGAATTGTCGTACCTCGGTAGGGGTCTTTGGCGCTTCCCAATTCTTAATCGCTTCAATCTTTGCTGGATCAACATGAATGCCCTTTTCGTTGACTATATGACCCAGGAATTGTACTTCTCGCATCCAGAAATCACATTTTGAGAACTTAGCGTACAGTTGTTCCTGTTTCAATAATTCCAACAGTAATCGAAGATGTTCAGCATGCTCCTCCTTGGTTCGGGAATAGATGAGAATGTCATCTATGAAAACAATGACAAACTTATCAAGATAAGGTTTACAAACACGATTCATGAGATCCATGAATACAGCTGGAGCGTTTGTCAACCCAAATGGCATGACCAAAAACTCATAATGGCCATAGCGCGTTCGGAATGCTGTCTTGGGGATATCTTCTTCTTGAACTCTTAGTTGATGATAACCTGATCTGAGATCGATCTTCGAGTAGTAACTCGAACCTTGCAACTGATCAAACAGATCGTCAATTCTAGGTAACGGATACCGGTTTTTGATAGTAACCTTGTTAAGTTCCCGGTAATCGATACACATACGGAAAGTCCCGTCCTTTTTCTTAACAAACAAAACTGGAGCTCCCCACGGTGAAAAACTAGGTCGTATGAAACCCTTATCCAACAATTCTTGCAGTTGTGTAGATAATTCTTGCATCTCTGACGGTGCAAGTCGATAAGGCGCCCTAGCTATCGGTGCTGCATCTGGTGTAAGGTCGATTCGGAATTCCACCTGTCTGATAGGCGGTAGTCCCGGCAAGTCTTCTAGAAATACTTCGGGAAATTCACAAACTACTGGGATATCTTCAACCTTCTTCTCAGCTACCGGCTTTTCAGTTATAAGTGCTATAACTGCCGTATGACCTTTACGCAGACATTTATGTGCTTTCATACAAGATATGAGACGCAGTGGCGTACTGCTCTTCTCACCTTGTACATACAATGTCTCTCCATTTGTAAGAGGTATACGAACGATCTTTTCATGGCATACTATTTCAGCCTGATGTTTGGACAACCAGTCCATGCCAATGACTACATCAAAACTACCTAAAGTGATAGGCATAAGATCAATTTCCAATGTTTGACCCATCAAATCAAGCATACATCCCTTAAATATTTGTTCAACTACTATTAACTTACCATCAGCTAATTCTAAAGTGTATGGACTATCTAAGGCAGTGGGACTAACATTTAGCAACTTAGCAAGTGAACTAGATACAAAACTCCGATCGGCACCAGTGTCAAATAAGAGGAACGTACCCGTAACAATGTTGGGATCCTCCCGTGCTTGACGTCCTCCAATCACAAACGCCCTGTCCCTAGCACCATTGTTGTTGTTATTGTTGTTGTTATTGGTGCCATTGCCGTTACCGTTTCCGTTGCCGTTGCCATTTGCATTGTTATCCCCGCCTTTCTTGAGTTGTGGGCAATCCTTTTTAAAGTGCCCCATCTTGCCACACTCAAAACAACCCTTCTGTGCGTTGTTCTGGTTGTTATTTTGATTGTTGTGATTGTTTTGCAGCTCTCCACGACAATCCTTAGCTGCATGCCCAACCTTACCACACCGTTGGCACTTAACTTTATCACACTGATTTCCCGCGTGATGAAATCCACACTTATTGCACTTTGGGTGTTTACCAATATACCCCCCTGATGATGACGACTGTTGACCACTATTCGAATTGTGATAAGACTTGTTTGAGTCTTGTCTCCGGTTCTGCTGAAACGACTGTTGGTTGTAACTCTTGGAGTTGTTACCTTCCCACTTCCTCTTGTGGTCTCCCACCTTAGTAACTGATGTCCGTTTAGGCAGAGTCCCCTGTAACACTGCCTGATCAGTCAATTGGTGCGCCAGTCGAACAGCTTGTTGAATTGTGGTGGGATTTGCAGAAGTGACCAATCCCTGGATCTGAGGCACCAATCCCCCGATGTACCTCTCTATCCACTTGCTTGCGGGAGTAGCCATGTGAGGTAGAATTCTGGCTAGTTCATGAGATCGAGTCGTGTACTCCTCGATGTTGGACCCCTCCATCTTGAGGTGCCAATATTCCTCCTCTAATTTCTGCATCTCACTGCGAGGACAGTACTCCTCCTGCATTAAAGTCTTGAATCCATTCCAGGTTAAGGCATTGGCCTCACCCAATCCCAAAGTTTGGACATTCAAGTTCCACCAAGTCAATGCTGGGCCCTCCAACGTTCCAGTAGCATACTTTACTTCGCTCTCATCAGGACAGTTACACATCTCAAACACAGATTCGGCCTTCTCAATCCATCGTAGGAGTCCAATGGCTCCTTCCGATCCTTTGAAGTTGTGTGGCTTACAGTCCAAGAACATCTTGAACGTGCATGCCTGTGGGTTCACCAATCCCCCAGCTGGACCATGTGGCCCTGTATTGTGTGTCTGAGCGTAGTTCGCGATAGCCTCCGCGACCCTGTTATTAATCAGCTCATTGAGCTCAGCAACTGTCATGTGAACGTTCCCCTCAGCCATTATCTTCCTAGTTAAAAGAAGTGTTAGAGCGTTATCAAAGTCCAATGTGAAAAGTGTAAACAATACAACAAACATCAAACATGTAATGTAGAAATCAACACAACTGTTATCAATAATAATAGTTTTTCAATAGATAGAAATCTGATTTGAGTACAATACTTTCAAAATCAAAACATAAGTCTTTCAAACTTCTAATGTAGGGACACAACCCGCCCCTAATAAGTTTAAACAAACTAAAGAAAATCAATCATCCTCAACAGTAGATTCAGGATCAGAATCAACAGCTGGTGCTGGTTCTTCCCCTTCCTCCTCTTCATCTTCTTCATTCTCCTCTTCATTCTCCGAGACCACTAAATCCTCCAAGGCTTCAATTCTGCCTTCCAAAATCTCAGCTCGGTTCTCAAAAGCTTCGAGACGACCAATCAAATGGATGATCTCATCTCGCATGTCATTAACCAGATGGGCAAGATTATCCTGTCTTTCGTTTGCATCACAGAGTTCCCGAACATTATACTCGATCCTATCATTTGCCCAGTACAAGTCCTCACGCAGTTTGGCAATCTCCTCAGCATCAGTCCGTTGCCTCTTAGGCTCCGGAACATCCAATGCAGGTGGTGGATGGGTAGAAGGTCCCTCAACAGGAATCTCCTGAGTACCCTCTGCTGGCTCCTCCTCCGGATCCTCATCCGGGTCCTCATCCGGATCCTCCTCCGGGTCCTCATCTAGATCCTCCTTCGGATCCTCCTCAGGGTCTGAGTCATCTCTCTTAGATGGTGGAGGTGATGGGATAGGTGGTGCTGGTGAGGATGGTGGTGCTGGAACTATCGGCTCCTCATCCTCAGAATCATCAATGTAGATATACGGTGCTGATGATGAAGATGCCATGCCTGTTACATAATACCATATGTAAGTGCAGTGCCATGGAATGTGTAAGCAAGTCTATTACATAATGCCATATGTAATTTCTAAGTAATATGTGTAAGCATATGTGTCTAATGTCTAACAGTCATAGTCTAAGTCTACAAATGCAAACCTAGTTCGCTATAACCTGGCTCTGATACCAATCTGTCACACCCCCAATTTTCGACTAACGTAATCATACCGTTTGGGAACGTGACAAACCAGGATCTCAGATCATTAGACATCACGAAGACCTCTGTATGAATTTCAAAACACACTTTGGTCTAAAACTGTAACATCAAAGCTTTTAAAGTTTGCGGAAGCGTTTTAAAACCATAATAATTGTAAAATATAAATTACAATGCAAAGTTGTCAAATGTTCAAATTCAAAGAAATGAAATGTGAAGACATGCATGCGACTCAATCTCCTAGTCCATGCCTGCTTTCTGATGTACCTTAGCGTCCTGAGAAAACATGTAAATCAAGTCAACACAAAGGTTGGTGCATAACACAGGTTTAAGCATTCACAAATGTTGAAACCACAGTTTGAATATAAAGTTTGCAGATAACATAATCACACATTGCATAGTCATGATAGCTAGTCATATATACTATTTACATAAGTGGTCGACACCGAAGCTGACTAGTGCATGCTATCGCATGTTTTGCCTTGCCACTATTGTCTAGCACAAACAATAGTAAATGATTGTTTGGTCAGTCAAACACCTGCGTAGATCCCATCTACCAAGTGAGGTTTGTCAAACCTAATAGATCTATTTCCAACTACCACGCTTTGCACTACGGAAAACTATACGGTTCGAAGTGTAAGGACTTTTAAATGCTATGTTGTCACATAATGTAAACAGTTAACTCATGCAAGTGATATGTATCTAAAATGTTTGTTGCACATGTTTTCTCCCCCAAAAGAGTTTAAAATAAGAAAGGGGCCGTGTACGCACCTTTGATTATAGCAGAATGATCAAACACACTTAACTCGTGTAGACACACGTATGCTAGAGTGTTAGAAATGTGCATACGTAAATACGTGTGACTTTGAAATCGTTTCAATAAAATCATATCTGATTTTATTTAAATAACCGTAATTATACGCGATTTCGTTTCCGATCTAAAATATGAATTTTATTATTCAAATATGTTCAGAATTCCGTTACGGTTCCAACGAAATTTGAACCAGTCGAAACGGAGTTAGAATAAATAAGTTATGCTTAAAATACTAAAAATAGTTTTAAAATTCAAAAACTGTTGGAGCCCGGGTTCGAACCCGTGACCCCCAACCCAACACACACCCACAATACCATCTCATCTAGTTCCATTTTTGTTAATAGATTCTAACTTAAATGGTTTTAACCTATAATAATCGGTTTCCCCTTTCTTTCTTAACCTAACCGAAGCAATTGGGTCCCAATTGAACCCCAATTCAAATCCAATCAACTCCAAAACCATAGGGTTTTCAATTGATACGATATTTCGAACCCTTCAAAGTTGTTTAATTCGATTTTTATGTTCATTAAGAACAAAAACCCCAAATCAGTTTATGCTTAAAACCCTAACAATCGAATTCATGAAATTCGTTGTTGTTAGATGTAATTAACATAGGGCTATTCTTCATCGGGTCTTTCTGAAACTAAATGTAATATTTAATTTCATTTTCGAATTCATTTCATCCAAAATCCCCTAAACGACTTTAAGTACGAACCCTAGAACCCTAATCCTATCAATTCGTTATCTTCTGATGAAATTGGCATATGTATTTCCTTAAACGCATTACTTAGAAACTTTCCATGTGGTTTAATTCGACTATCAATCCATTTAAACAAGAAACCCCCAAAACCATTTTGTTCTAAAAACCCTAGAATGGAAATCAATAATTTCTATATTGTTGGATGTATTTATCATAGGGATTTCGTTTAACACCTGATTGCAAAACTGTACATGTGTTTTAATTTGGTTTTCGAGTTCGTTTAAGTAGAAACCCCCAATTCGCATTCTAAGATGAACCCTAGAACTGAGGTTCACACGATTCGATGTTAACAGCAGAAATTGACATGGGGTTTCTCTTAATCGGACATTTTAGAATGTGTAGGAGTGATTTGTTACCTCGTTTGATGTTGTATTGATGATGTTCGACTTAAAGGTTGTTCTTCGGCCACCCCTCGATCGACTTCGATTGTCTGGATCTCCTGGAATCGAATTGTTGTATGAAAACAACCCTAAATGAGCCGACTAGAGTTTCAGAGTGTTTAATTTCGTGAATTATGATCCAATTTTATGAACTTGGTAGTCACTAGTAACGGTTTTCACTTTGTGGCTCATTAATTCACTTAATTCGAACATTAATGGATTAATAACTGATAACAACGGTTGGTAATCATCATTATAAGTTATTTGAGTGATTGATTCGATTTGTAACCGTGTTTTAATGTGGAATTCGAATTTCCTCATGTGTTAATGGACGAATTTTGACTTTTAAAGTCCAAGTTATCAACTTTAATCCAATTACAAACTCAATCCTTGCAATTGTGGTATGTTTGGACTGATTTTGCCAAATTTCAACCTTTGAAATTTGTTTTTGTACAATAACCTCACATTTCGGTTAACAAAGTTGAATCAAAAATCCCGAATTGTCACTAATTGGGCCACTTAGAACATTGTTGGGCTAGATTAACCCAATTGGGCCTCATAAATACAATTGGGCCTACTTTGGCCTCATTGGGCCTACCTTGTCCTCATTGGGCCTACCTTGGCCTCATTGGGCCTACCTTGGCCTCATTGGGCCTTCCTTGACCTTATTGGGCCTTCTTTGGCCTTATTGGGCCTTCCTTGGCCTTATTGGGCCTATCTTGCCCTCATTGGGTTTGTGATTCCGTTATTTTCAGTTAACGAGGTTAATTCGAAAAGTCGGATTGTCACACGTTGTATTTGTAAAGGTGATGATCTTTACAAATATAAACGTAAGGTACGTGTTCCAACGAGATAACCAAAATAAAATATTTTACGATATTCAAAATAAAAAAAAGAATTAAAAATGTTTATTAGGAATCACCACCTTAAAAGATTTTAAAAGAAAACATTTTATAAAGTATTTCATGTTTTAAAAACTGTTTTATACAAAACCAAGCAAATAAAACGATTAACATGAAAACGATAAAAAACGATCACAAGGGATGAACCCGGGCTATAAAAGCCCACTTTCTTCTCCTTTCTTTCACAAAAGTTGCTGCTCTCTCTCTCTCTCTCCCAAGAAACCTTGGCCGTCTACTCTCTCTCTAGTTTCACTCTCTAGAGAGCTTCTTCATTTCTTAACCATTTTGCTTGATCTTGGACTCAAAACGTTTCTCCAATTGCATAGAACTCAAAAGTACAAGAATTTCAAGCTTTTAACCGCATTTTCGAGGTAGATCTACAAGTACATTTCCAGGTTTAGTTTAAACATGACACCCTCTCATTCACCACCTTTAAAACTTATCTTGAGCACTTAAACAACATAAAACGAATGTATACGCACCTGTTGGAACATTTTAAAACACATTCAACAAAGGTCGAAGGTTTTGGCTGGATGAAGAAGACGACCACCATCGATATTAACAATCTTGATGGGTGGTCTCGTCGAACTTAGGGCTGGTCGATATTGTTCATCAAACTTAACAAGTTCGACATCCATTCCATCGAACTTAACAAGTGCGACAAACCATGTCGTCGATACTACCCCTTCAATACTATTCCGTCGAATTTGACAAGTTCGACAGTTCAATGGTCGATATTAATTTTTCTAAAACTTATTCATTTCATCGATACTAATGGGAACCCCGTCAATACTAAGCTTCGACATTAACCTGTAAAACTTAATAGTATCGGTGCCCTCTCGGAAGTGGCCGAATCTAATAATATCGATGAATGTTTAAATGGAGATTCAATATCGAAGGTATCAACATCGAAGAGCTTTAAACTTAACTCACGTAAACATGCATGCATGCATGCTAAATAAAACGATTATTACCACCTTTGCATGAGATCCAAATCTTTACGACGTATGATGAAGTTAAAGATTTTTGATGATAAAATGAGTTTTCTTTAACCTAAATAATTTGTTCAAAAGATTCTAAACCCTAGCAATAACAATTATTATACATAAAGGATTTGAGTTAATTCAATAAGATAGTTACATAAACATAACGTAAACTCAAGTAACACAATCTATTTATAAAACACATATACTTATGAATACAAGACATATGGAATACAGGTTGTTGAACAGTTGTTGACTTCACATAAGTGAGCGCGCATTCTACAAAACATAAACATTAAACATCACCTCTGAGTTCTCATAACCCCCTTTTAATCTTTTTTTTAAACTCAGGGGTGGAACAACTTAAACACTTATGCTTAGACATAACACTTGTGAAACTTGGATGTCATTGATGTATTGTCACTAGACTCGCATTGATCTGAACCACCGTTGATTGAGTTGACTTCGGTCCTTCGTGGTGATAACACTGTTGATTGAGTTGACTATGGTCCTTCTCGGTTATTAGGATTATCTCTTATTCATATTGAACCATAGTTGGTTGAGTTGACTTCGGTCCTCCGCAGCGATTCCCTACACTGTTGATTGAGCTGACTTCGGTCCTCCGCGGTGTTTTATTTATACTGTTGATTGAGTTGACTTTGGTCCTCCGCAGTACATATAAGATAAACTCATTATTGTAGACTGATTGTTAGAGTTGTACTTTCTGATTCGATTGAACTTATTTGGATAATTTGTTGATATGCATGTTAGTGTACTTGCAGGATATGATCATCTTTACAAGTTCACGTGTGTTCATTAAACTCTTATAATTATTTTTTATGTGTGTTAAATTTATAATTACTCACCAACTACGTATGTAGTTGACACTTGATTTCTTAAATGTTCAAGGAAGTGAGGAGAAGTACGAAAGATAGCTCTACATCTTTTGGGATATCATCACATAGGGTCTTGGACTTAACTAATTTAACTGGATCACTGAAGATTAGGATTTAGTTAAATTAGCTACATCTTTTGTGTAAATTGTTGTAACTATTTCATGACAAACATGATTTTTGTATAATTACTTTAAATGATATGTGATGATACATTTTAGCTGCCTATGAGCTTTTGAACAATCTGCACATTTCTCGTGGCATCTCGATGATTCCACCGTCTATCGAGGTGTTACATTAGGAGTGTTCAGATCATATAATCATACGTTGTTAAGGCGGAAGTAGCGCCATATACTAGTAAGGAATAAAGCAAAGTTAATGTGAGTTTTATGTGCCCATTTTAAATGTTTTAATTTACATTTTGGGCTGATATGATGTCTTAGTTATGTTTTGAAGAATGCTTTATGCCAGGATGATTCCCTTTTCATTATTATATGTATTAAATTTTAAGCCGGGATGCTGCCCGTTTTTCGGTATATATAATGTTATGTAACGAAATGAGCAACCTGATGTGTTGATGAAATGAATAACGATCTAAAATCTAAATACCAAATATGTTCAGGCATGATCGTGGTGTGTCGAAGTGGTGGTGGGTTGGCGGCCGGGCTTTATGTCTACGTATGCCCTGTACATAAACTTCCTTCGTCATATTGGGAAAATGTCAGTGCATAAGTTTAGGTTAGAGATCGGTTTTGATGTTAATAAGGAGAGAGGTTATGATTAATAGTTTTTTTTGTTTGGTCTAAAAACCTTGGGGAAAATGTAAATGTATAGATCCAAGGATATATATGTTTTGTGGACGCGGGTTTATGAGATGATTTCATAACAATCCTTTTGAAATCACCTTCGGGTTAATTATGCTAACACACATTCGGTGAAAGAGAGTTTAAAATTATTGTATCCCTTGGATGAAGAATAACGCTTTAAAAGAGTTTTGCACTGCGGTGCTTAAAATTAAGCAAATATGTGTTAAAGTGTTTCTACGCCATTATGGTGGAAAATATAAAGATAGAATTTTGATAATGAAAATCCAAGGTTCAACAATGCAATGGCCCTAAATTACTTAGCATATACTGTCGGCCATACCCTTATGGGATGGTTGGGATAAAGGGGTAGATGTGTAATACCCCAAAATTTTCTAATACAAGTTATTTAAACTTACGAATGGATAACGGATAATTAACTTGTAGGAAAATAGACAAAAAATAAACTAAGTAAAGTTCGCGAATTTCTGTACTCGAAATGGATTTCGAGTACCCAGTTCGGGAACCCTGCCTATATATATGAGTGCCTTGGGAAACGTGCACACCTTTGGCTGGAAGCACGCTCTCTTTCAAGTACTCGAATTTGAGTTCGAGAATCTCAAGAATCAGCTGTAAATCGCTCAAGGAGAAGAAGGAACATACGAGGAGCTACCGGTGGGATCATCTAACGACAAGTAAGTGATTTTTGCGTAAAAGTTATGATTTTTATACAAAAGTGAACTCAAGCATAAAGCTCGCATCTTTATGCATAAAGTTCAAGACTTTGCGGTTCCAGTGTGTTGTTAATGTCATAAGGAACCTAGAACTAGCTTCCCAAAGCCTTAGATAGATTTTTGAGATGCGTTATGATGATCACATGAGTAACCGAAGATGTACACGAGATGAGTACCCGAATTTCCTTCGAGTATGTAATTTTGAGTAGGTGATTTCGAGTATGTTATTTCGAGAGCATGGATTTCGTGTACCATCTTCGAGAACATAGACTTCGTGTAGTCCATGGGTTTTGAGTACTCTAGTCCTTCGGGAACTTTATGGATTTCGGGTACTACTTAATGAACTTCAAGTGTTTTGAATACTTAGCTAAGTTTCGAGAACTTGAAGTAATAATGGGGAACTAGTAGCCATGAGGACTTAGAATAAATTCTAAGTCTAAGAATGGAATGTAATGAGACAATGTACTGATGTAGGTTCTTAAGTCTTAGCTAAGGAGTTCGGCTAAGGAGACAATGAGCTACTATCAGGTGACTTCTAGATGCCTTATTTCAACACTTTACGTGTAACTATGTTTTGGGCTGACATACATGTTGTTAATATCTTTATGATACGTTATGATGCTATATGCCTATGCTACGATGATGAATGCTCGATGTATGATGAAATATGCATGAGAATATGCTAAGTATGATGAATGCATGATAAATGAGTTATGATGAATAGTTTGACGAAATGATATGATGATGATTGTATGATAACATGCATTATGATGATAACTATGCTGATAGTTGTAGAATGTTATGATAAGATCCTAGGTTGCTAGGATGGAAGTATGCTGTTATGACTATGATGCTAGCATGATATATATACATAATACTATGATGTTATGATATGATGATGATGCTAGTATGACATGCGTATGATGCTAGGATGTATGATGATATTACAAAATGATGCTAGCATGACATGTTTATGATGCCATTATGACTATGATGAATGAGGTTATGATGCTAGGATGAAATGTATGATGATTATAGTGAATGATGATATCATGCTAGTGTATCATGTATGATGAATGAACGATGATCCCATACTTGTTATGGGATATATATGAATGATGCTCCAGTACTTGCACAGGGTAAGTATGAAAGTCAACCTGACTATAACAAGGTATGAACAGTCGATCGGGCTATAAACATGGAGCCGATCGGGCTAAACATGGAGCCTTATGCTGGCATAAGCCCACCGCTCATGATTAACGACAGTGGTTATGATAATGACGATGGTTATATGGATACGATGATGAAAACGGTTATGTGCTATGGTTTATGTGTATGAAATGATGCTTTCATGTTAAAAATATTTAAACTCACTAAAACGTTTATAATGATTTATAAAGCTAGAACTCACCAGCGTAAGCTGACATTTTAGCATGTATGTCAGGTTAAAGCTACGGTAAGAGAAGGCATGGAGCTCGAGCATCAAGATAGAGAATCCGATGGTGTTGGCAATCATAATGTTTTGATACAATTTATATCCTTATATCTTGTATTTGACAAAGTTTTAATTTCTGCTGCATGTTTATGAAAGTTTTTAGTTTAAGAGCTATGTGTTATGATGAAAACCAACCTCTGGGAGGCACCCGGGATCAAGGCCTCTCAAGGTGACAACCTCCCAAAGGTTGTACAACATATAGTGTTAAATGATGACGATCATTTCAGGTGACGACCCAAAGATAAAGTTAAGACAATGCTTGGTGAGTGATTGCCTTTGAACATTACTTGGTAAATAATATGTTGAAAAGATGGATCTCGGCTACGGTCTGGAGAATGTATGGAATATGTTGCACTTTTATTTTGAAAATATTTTATTGTGAACATGGATCTCAGCTGCGGTCTCGAGAACATGTTTAATAGAAAAAGTTATGGAATATGTACACTTATCCAAAAAGTATGTACGAAATATGTATATCAAAGGAAATGTTTTCTAAACTTAAAACTCACCCGTGAAAGATAACTAGTTTTGGCATACATATCATGAAAGACATAGTAAGTTATAGCAAAGCTAGAAAGGAAGTCTGTTGATAGTTTTCAACAAAAAATGGCATCAGCTAGGCTACTCTTGTATGAAGAATGTTGGCTTAGATTTTGTTTTGTAATCATTGGATAATATAGTTTTCAACTCATATGTAAATCTTTAACTAATAAATAAAATAATGTTTTCTTTATTCCGCTGCTTGTAATATCTCTGATTAATCAATGTATTATGTAAATCTGATCAATGACATCCCCTTGAGTCAAGTCTCGGATACGGGCGTTACAATCGAGCAGGTGAACCAACTGCGGTCGAGCGGTGGGCACTGTGTGCGTTGCGTACGGGCGTGTGGCAGTGCGTTGCAGTCAGCATGCGATCGACCATTGAGCACCAGCCTCTCCCTTCATGTCTTAATGGTTCACACATCCATTTAGATATTTGGTCTCATTTAGATGTAGTTTTTTTAATGAAACAAACGGTTTGAATCTGAACCATTCGAATTCAGACTCATTCAGATTTAACCAAACAGCCCCTCAAAGTATCAGAACTAGGGCGAATTTGCCCCTCTGTCAACATGTCTGAAAAACTAGAAACCACCTAAACAAAAAAATCACTTTTAGAAATGTTGCCATGTTTTGTGTTTCACTTTGAATTCAAACAAATTAAGATGGTTGATTAATAAAATTTTAGAAAATGCCTTTTTAAAAGCATTTATTTTCTCTTCGATCATACAAAGACGGACATGCCTTTAATTACTTACCCTTAAAATGATTCTAAATAACAAATGATAAAACCTAACTCATTTTTTAAATTTAAATTTTTTTGTTATTCTATCTAATTACTACATCTTAAATGATTTAATATTCAAAATAAATATATAGTACTAAAGTCATTAATACTCGAGTCAGAAACCAAACTACCAACGTAAACAAAAAATAAAAATAAATAAATATAAAAAATATGTTTACAACTTTAATTTTATCTGTTTAACAGACAATTTTCAACATGGATGTCCTACCTACTAAGTTAAACCATTGTTGCAACCTAATCCTTGACACAATCAAATGCATTATATATCACCTACGTTGGGTTCAACTCCTCTATATACAAAGCAAAAAAAAAAAGTTTTGTTGACACACAAGATTGCAGTTAACTACATGTTCGTCTCATTCAGTTGTCACACTCTTTGCAAGATTCCTTGGCTGGTCAACATTGTATCCCCGCAAAACGGTTAAATGATAAGCCAATAGCTGCATGTAAAAATAAAAAGAAAAAAAAAAAAAAAAACACCCGTTACAGATAAATTAATACTCTATGATTTGCTGATTATAGAGGTAATATTTAATATGTTATTATAAATATTTAAGAGAATATAACGATCACTGCAGCTAAAATGCACGTCAAAACTGAAGGTTGATCATATCATTTTTGCTAAAGTGAAAACATATTTTCTTATGGAAACTAGCATGCAAATTGCAAACTATCTGTATTTATTGTCAACGAGGTTCGCCTCTTTTAGTCGACTTCCCATCAAGCCCAAAGTTTTTGATATCCTGTTAAAGGCGTTAATGACTTTCAACAAATGAAGCCCCGTAAAAAATGACATCTTAAGCATGCGTATTTCTACAAATCAATCTAAACTTGACCCGTTAATTAAACAGGTTAAATAAGATAATTCATAACATGATCATTGTTGTGTCATGTTTTTGGGTAGCTTCAAAACTTGGCACACCTAGTAATTTGTTGTGGTATATATACACTTGCTACTACTCCCTAACCATCTTATTTAGTGATGGCATATGAGTGTGAGCATGCACATCAGTATGTTTGTGTCTGTATGTGTATGTATATATGTGTATGTGTAGGCCAAGAGAATGCATAAACTCTAATTGTTTTATCACTTTATGCATGGTGTGTGCCTATACGCATGCACATATAATCCTATTATTGAAAAATAAACATCCTAAACCAAGTTAGTGTTAGAGTTGTTACATTTGGTTATATTTTGACATATATGATACGACGTACCAATGAACACACAACTTGTCACATAATACATGTATTGAAAAGATGATTAAATAACCAAAACAATTAAAAAGTATGGCAGGAAATAGAGGTGAAAATACCTGCAATGGAACTATGTTGACAACAGGCTGTAAGCAATCAACAACTTGAGGAACCTCAATTACTCGACAGGATCCACCACACACAGCTGCTGCATCTCCTTCTGTACACATGACTATCAATCGACCTTTCCTCGCCTTAAGTTGTTGAATAACTGACTGCTGTTTGCTGATAAATAAAATGGAGAAAAAAACATCAATAAAGCAACACAGCTTGCAAGTGAACCATTTCTGAACTGGTAAGACAGTAATTCTTTAAAAGTTGCACCATTATACTCGTCTCATTTTTCTCTTTAATTTTGTTATAGCCTCAACTAGTTTTGTTAAAAAAATTAAAAAAAATTTATGTTCCGTATTTACATAACGAGCATAAATATAACACGTTATTTTGAATTGGTTTGTGGCAACGGTATATTACATCACTGTATATCACATTACTTTAATTTATATATATAATAAGCCAACACGCCAAGCCACGAGCCAAGCTACCATGGCTCAGGTTCGGCTCCATTACAAAACAAGTTGCCTTGGCTAGGCTCGTTTACAAACAAGCTTTTTATGAGCCAAGCTTTTTTCGAATGAGCCGCAAGCCACAAACTTTTTTAGCATTCCTAACCTGAAACATTGATCACGAGTAGCAATGACAACAATAGGGAGATTTTCATCAACTAAAGCCAAAGGACCGTGTTTCATTTCACCAGCAAGCATTCCTTCACTGTGCATAAGTGCCACTTCCTTGACCTTCAAGGCACCCTCGAGAGCTGTTGCATAGTTATATCCTCTTCCAAACATAAGAAGTGACTGCTCAGAAATCAGTGATCTTGCTAGATCTTTCATCTCTTCATCAAGCTTCAGAACTTCCCTGATTTTTCCTGCACAATAGTTTAATAATATTACTCCTTGTAGTTGTTGTAACCTCTTTTATTTCCATCTTAGAAACGACATCTACTTTTTTTTCCCAAAAATGCCATTTGTGGCCATTTAACTATTAAAGAAGCTCTAGCTTATATCATAACTCATTTAACAAACAAGCTCGAGCCCAAACTTCACATATAGAGCCTGACTACATAAATAGCTAGATAAATTATTTTTTTTTTTTAATTTGTAAAAATCTATGTTGAGTTTGTAGTTTGTCAAGTATATAATTTGAGATTGGTAAGAAATTTATAAATACTTAAAGTTTCAAGAAAGTGAGGATGAGTTAATTTTGGGGCGGACTTGATGCTGAGAATTGAAATAGGAGTCACGTCAAATAATAATCGGGTTGAGCCAAAGCCGAGCTCAAACTTGGAAAACTACACACGAGCGGAGCTCAAGCATTAGAAACAAAGCTCAAGCTGAGGGGGGAGCTCAGGCTCTGCCCAACTTCATTAACACCCCTATTAAACTCTCAAACATCTTTATATTCTAGAGCCCTGTTGAATATCTAGTTCAGATTATATGATACCACATAATCAATTTGAACCGTACCTGGCAAGTTTAGAAGACTTTCTATTATTCCCTCTCTTCGCTGTTTAGTGGAAATGGTGTCAGCCCCAATTGCTAGAGCCACCATAGCCATCACCACAATTTGACTTGTATATGCCTGGATAATAGCAACACCATGAGATAACCAAGAAACAAGTGTGATAATTAAAACAAAAAGAAAAGAATCTGAAAATTTGTATGCCTACCTTGGTACTTGCAACACCAATCTCACTACCAGCATTGATATGAACACCGCAATGCGTGTTGCGTGCAATAGAACTGCCAACAGTGTTTGTAATGCCGACACATAAAGCACCATTTTCTAGAGCATATTCAAGGGCATTCAAAGTATCAGCGGTTTCACCAGATTGACTAACAAAGATTATTGTATCATCTCTGTACACAGGTGCCTGCCTATCCAACAGATCACTTGCAATCTCCATCATAACAGATATACCTGTCAATCCATCAGCCTAGTGAACAAAAAATTACAAAATATATGCTTACTAGTTTATTAGAGGTGATAATTTTCACCCTTACTTGTGAATGGATTGATATGAGTTAGGTTTTTTTTCTCTTACATGTCAAATGAGCCAAATAATAAAGTTAGGTGGAAATTTAGACTTATTTACTTAGGGGTTGATGTGGTTTATGATTTATCTCTAACAAATAAAATCAACAAATCAACTTCAAAAGAAAAGGGTCATACAGGTTTTAAGTCGTGCAAAAAAACCTCAAAAATCATTTTATTAAAAATTAGACAATGAAATAATATATTTTCTATAATTACAATGTTTTGCAATTGAAACGTTTAAAAAGTTTGGACAAAAAAGTGTTTCAGATCAACCTAACGGTCCTAACCTGAGTCGTCAAGCGTTCCAAGTCAGCGAAACATGTTTCAACACACCCAAAATTTTACCCATATTAATCCCAACGCCCAATCTGCCAAATTTTCTACCTTTAAGAGTACTTACCACAAAGTTCTTCCAGTATAGGTCTGGCAGCTAAAGCGGCGTTATAGCTAGTACCACATCCAATGAAAACAATTCGCCTGCTTCTTCTGATTGTTTTCAGATGATCCTTGAGTCCACCCAGCAGGACAGTTTTCTTTTTGCTGGACCCACCACGTATAAGCCGACCACGCATTGTTGTAGTTAAGGATTCTGGTTGCTCATGAATTTCTTTCTGCATATAATGTTCATATTTACCCTTACTTATTTGTTCAACTTCCATTTCAAGAATGGATAATGCCCGTTGCACAGAAGCAGGTCTTGAAAGGGGTTTTCCATCTTTCCTCTTCCCATGATCGAATTTGAGGATGGTCACTCCTCCATCCTAAAACAACCGACAATAAGAGAAGTGTTGTATGTATATCATTCTCATAAATTTGAACCGAAGATTATATCAGAAACCCATCATAACATTATAATAAAAAAAAGGGCTAAAGAAATGGTGGACAAGAAAACGTACCATTTATACAAGAAAATTAAGGCAACTGATGAGTATTAGAAGCAGTTAGCCCCAAAGTAAAATTTATATTAGTCACCTATTTCTTAGGTATACAAGTATACAACCAGTCCAAACTATTAAATTCTTAACAATCTGAAATTGTTTCTACTTCAGAAACCTTTTAGGATACTAAAACTATATTTTCAATTTGAACTTGTTTACTAATTTTACGAAGCTAGTTCATATATTTAATCGATAAGATTTACTATCAATCATCCTCAAAAAGTTTAATGGCCAAGGGCGAGCATGAAATAGAATAAAAAGATATTTGGATGTGCATTTGAAGGGATTATTAAGACTTCAAGTCCCGCTAATCAGTTCAAGGTGTATGTTAAAAACTCATTAAAATATTAATTTTCTGATCACATAGGCTCAAATAATCATATTATCTTATTATGTTAGAGACCTGGTTATCTGATTATATTATGACTGTTCAAGTCATGATAATCTCTCTGAGTGTGCATATCCAACCACCCCCAAATATCCAGCCACGCACCTGAAGCTGAGGTACCTAAAAGGTTGCAAATTTTATCCAATTCCCAATCGGCAATATAAAATAGTCATCCAATAAATCTGGTATATCCACTTTATGGTCCATCTTCACAAATTTTATGCTTCTCTTCCATTCTCAAGATTTTATTTGTCAAAGTTGTGATAGTTCTAAAATACAGTCCAACTTATAACCAGTGTTGTAAAAGGCGCTAGGCGCTAGCCAGGCGGTGAGGTACCACCTAAGGATTATCGGCGCAAGGCGGATTGGTATTTTATATGTAATTTTACAAATATATATTATATACCATAGTTGTTAAAAGCCCTCGCCTGGGCGCAAAAAAAAAGCCCAGCCCACTCTTACGCTTCTGTTATGCTTAGGCACAGATTAGGGATTTTTTTTTCAAAAAGCCATTAGAGGTGGTGATGGCTTAAGGGAAAGAGAAGTTGAATCCAGACGGTGGCTTTTTTCAAAAAAAGCGTTTTTTTTTAGTTTTTTTTTTTTTGGTTTTGATATTATAGGATTAGTTTCATCTTTTTTTTTAAATACTCGACTAAACGAATAAGGAAAATAGTATTTTACGTATTATTTGTTTTGAAAATCAAAAAATTGGCCCGACTACTCCGACTCTTCAGTCTAACCTCATCACATTATCGGCTTCATGAGCTAGTATTCGAACATCATGGGATTGGTTTTTATCATTTGATATACATTAATATGAATTGGACTTTTGGTACAAAGCATATTATTTTATTTCTAAAGTATAAATGTGTAATATAATTTTATTTTTTTATTATATGTGCGCTTTTTATTGCTCAGGATAGCGTTTTTTTGCGCCTATCGCCTAGGCCCTGGGCGAGACCATTGCGCCTTAATTGCGCCTAACACCTTTAACAACTATGTTATTTACACACATAAATATCAATAATTCAGTATAATACTTCAAATAATTTAAAAAATAAACTTAAACATACTAGATCAAGTACTTCAAATTTCAAACTTAAACACTGGAACAACAAAGAAGATCGAAAACTCGAACAACAAAGAAGATTGAAGCTAAGTTCAAAGTTTAGAGATGGATTTCGATGTGAAGTGGTTTGATTCAATGTTTCAAATTTCAAAGACACACTAAGAATTTAAGTTTGAGAAATGTCCTGAAGAATCATGGATTTGGTCCCTTTTTTACCCGAAATAAGTCCACAAAAAAAAAGAGAAAAAAAACTGACTAGGCTCATTTCCTCCTCCTACGTTGATTTCCTCCTACTTGGCCACCTAGACACCAACTAGGCTAACTACCACCTAGACAGCCGACTAGAGCCAAATCAACAAAGTAAAAAAAAAAAAAACAAATAATTGGGCTCCTAGCGCCAAGGCAGCCGCCTAGGGTGATATTTACAACATGCTTATAACTCTAGTACCTATTTAGTTAAATTTTTATGTTTGATTTTTCCAAATGGTTTAGGATACACAACATTTTGGAAATTTTATTCGAATCAATTTCCATCTTTTCAATATTTCATGTGGCCTTTTATCTCCTTGGAGGTAAGCATCTAATACAAGTACATGATAAGTCATGTAATAGAAACTTTTTAATACCTTCATGGTTCAACCTATTATATAACAAACGTATGACAAAACACAAAACTGCTCAACCTGCCACAACAGGTTGCATACCCTGTTATTAGGATTTCTCATCCATCATGTCAGTTTCAATGTATGTCAGATGAAAGATGTAGGCTTCAGCAGATTAAGTTAGACTTGTAGATGAAGTCCAGGATCGGCTTCAATTGGTTTTCGCCAGCTTTGATTGAAAGAACAAAAACCCACAATTTTATTTAATCTTAAAACTATTAATCTTAAAACTTTCTGGTACAATCAAACCAAAAACATCTAACCCTGTTTATAATGAAACAAAAACACAAAAGTCAAAACTCGATCCCTAAAAACACTCCAACTAAACAATCTAATCCAAAACCTAATCTAACTTTAAAGTTTAAAACTCAATTAGATAAATCCAAAACAATTAAACTAAAGTGATGCGCATCATGGGTCAGCCACTTTGGGCTCAGATGACAGCCCACCAGATAACTTCGAAGTGGGCTAAAGATCAATTGGATAACTCGAAGGGAATTGGAGCAACGTGTTTTTTTTAATTAATTGTTTAATTCTTTTAATTATCTGTTTGTTTTGTGGTTCCTATTATTGTTCCTATTTTCCTGTTGGTTTTGTTTATAAATAATGATTTTCTCTTTGGGAATCATTATTCTTGATTTAATCCTAATAAAAGGCTCCAGTTCCTTATTGTTTGGTTGTGATCCAACTTGTTTGTGCAGAACTTGCATCAGTTGGTATCAGAGCCAGCAGCGCTCTCATGGCCGACCGTCGACATCGCGCCAACCGAGACCCCCGTCGATACGCCGGCTGAGGCAACGAGGATCCTCGGCGAGACCCCCGAGATGTTGAAGAAATTGCGCGCCTGCAACAACGGGTCCGTGACCTAGAATTGCAGCAGCACATTCGATCCGAAGAAGAGACTGACACCGATCCCCTCATCTGGGAAGATGGGCCCGGTGACCAACCCCCATTCGACCAAGATAATCCGTTTGCCAGGCGTGAACCCCGACCCCCAGGTCCAAGGGATGATCCCCTCCGGAGTTTGGGTTTCAAGATTGATATCCCCGAGTTCGATGGTAAGGCAGAACCCGACATGTTTATTGACTGGCTGCAGACCGTGGAACGTTTCTTTGATCTAAGGGAAGTACCCGATGCTTTCAAGGTTAAATTGGTTGCCGTTAAGCTTCGCAAGTATGCCTCCCTGTGGTGGGAGCATGTCAAAAAGAAAAGAGCACAGGAAGGAAAGTCTAAAGTTAAAACCTGGGTGAAGATGAAAAAGCTCCTTCGTGAGAAATTTCTTCCCCCGCATTTCCGACAGGAGTCCTTTGTTGAATATCATAACGTCGCCCAGCGGTCCACCTCCGTCGAGGAGCTGATATGCGAATTTGACCGGCTAAGGATGCGGTGTGGGGCTGAAGAAGAGGAGGAACACATTATTGCCAGGTTCCTAGGGGCGCTCCGGCCAGAAATATCAGACATCGTCCAACTCCAGCCTTATTGGACGTTTAATGATGTTTGTCAACTGGCATTAAAGGTCGAGAAGCAATTAAGAAACAAGAGCAGGCCATTGCCTCCCCGGATCAGCTCAGCCCGGGCTGATTCCTCCAAGCCAAGCGCAGGACCCAGTACCAACAGCCGACCTCAGTCAGCCAAGCCCGATGGCCCGCCACACCTCCCCAATCCTCCCACCTCCGCTCGTGGTCCACCCCGGTGCTTCAAGTGCGGCGGCCTTGGCCACTTCGCCAGGGAATGCCCCAATACCCAGCTAGTCACGCTTGTGGGAGAGTCACCTGCAGTGTATGACACTGAAGTTGAGGAACCCCAAGAGGAAGAAACCGAAACAGTATACCCAAACAAAGGGGAGGCGTTGGTAATCCAGCGTGCCCTCAGTACCAACCCCGTCCCACCTTCTGAGGACAACCTTTGGCTTCGCCACAACATTTTCCGGACCAAGTGCACCATTAAAGGGAAGATTTGCACTATTATCATCGATGGAGGTAGCTGTGAAAACATAATGGCCACAGTACTCATCGAAAAACTGGGTCTAAAACCCAAACCCCACCCAGAACCATACCAGCTCACGTGCTAAAAAAAGGCAACGTTGTGAAAGTCACCCAACGGTGCCTCATCCCGTTCAGCATTGGCAACCGATACACGGACGAGGTCTGGTGTGAAGTCATACCGATGGACGCGTGTCACATACTCTTGGGCAGACCTTGGCAATATGATCGGCACACTTTGCATGACGGCTTCCTCAACACCTATACATTCAAAAAGGACGGGATCAGTGTCCGGTTGGTCCCTCTTGACTCCCGAGCAACAGAGCCCGAAGCATGCGTCCTTAACAAATCAGCCTTTTTGGATTTTGCACGGGTATTAGAACCCGCCATTGTACTTGCCTTGGTGATCACAGAAGCCAATGCCAAAACTAATGTTGTCTAGCCCGAAATACAAGCCCTCCTCGATGACTATCAGGATGTGTTTCCTATCGACATCCCGGCTGGCCTCCCCATGGTCCGAGAAATCCAACATTGTATCGACTTTATGACTGGATCCGTCATACCCAACGAACCAGCCTACCGCATGAGTCCCACTGAATACAACGAACTCCACAAACAAGTCACCGACCTCCTAGAAAAGGGACTGATCCGCGAAAGCATGAGCCCCTGTGCGGTGCCTGCCTTTTTAGTCCCAAAAACTAATGGGTCGTACCGGATGTGTATTGATAGCCGGGCTGTGAACAAAATCACAATCAAGTACCGCTTCCCCATTCCCAGTTTTGATGACCTCCTGGACCAGCTACATAGCGCCAAGGTATTCTCCAAACTCGACCTTCGCAGTGGATACCATCAAATCCGCATGCGACCAGGAGATGAGTGGAAGACCGCTTTCAAAACACGAGATGGCCTCTACGAGTGGATGGTTATGCCCTTCGGTCTCTCCAACGCCCCGAGCACCTTCATGCGGTTAATGAATCATGTCTTCAAGATGCTTATCGGTCACTGTGTGGTCGTCTACTTTGATGACATCCTCGTCTTTAGCAGTGATCTCCAACAGCACCTTCATCACGTGCAGATGGTGTTCAACATTCTGCGTGATCAAAAATTATATGCCAATCGTGACAAGTGTCAGTTTCTCGCGGCTGAGGTACTTTTCTTGGGTTACCTGGTATCCGGCCAGGGCATCCGAATGGATGAGTCTAAGGTGGAAGCCATCACGACATGGCCCACACCCAGCACGGTGCATGAAGTTCGCAGCTTCCACGGCCTTGCCTCATTCTACAGGCGCTTCATCCGCGACTTCAGCACCATTGCGGCTCCCATCACTGAATGCTTGAAAGGCCAAAGATTCCTTTGGACGCCATCCGCCACAGCTGCATTCAAAGAACTCAAACAGCGCATAACCCAGGCACCGGTTTTGGCTTTGCCCAACTTCCAAAACACCTTTCAAGTCGAGTGCGACGCGTCCGGCCTCGGCATTGGAGGGGTCCTCAGTCAAGATGGGCGTCCCATTGCTTTCTTTAGTAAAAAACTCAGTGATGCCAAACAAAAACTCAGTACCTATGACAAGGAATTCTACGCCATTATTCGGAGTTTGGAATTTTGGCGTCACTACCTACTACATCGGGAGTTCATCCTATTCTCAGATCACCAGGCTCTGAAATTCATTCAAGGCCAGCATAAACTCAATCCTAGGCATGCCAAATGGGTCGAGTTCTTACAAGACTTCTCTTTCGTTATCAAGCACAAATCGGGTACCCTGAATACCGTGGCCGACGCCCTCAGCCGCCGACGAGCCCTTCTCACCTCCTTGCAGGTCAAAGTTGAAGCATTTGATTTATTTAGCACCCTTTACCCGGATGATCCCGATTTTTCCAGCCTATGGACCACTTGTCGGACGAAGCCCACAGCCGATTATGCATTACACGACGGGTTTTTATTCAAAGGACTGCGCTTGTGCGTGCCAAAATGTTCCTTACGGGATGCCATTATCTTAGAGGGACACAAGGGAGCCCTTGCTGGTCACTTTGGACGCGACAAGACGCTGAAGCTGGTAAAAGAGCGCTTCTTCTGGCCCAAAATGAGTACCGATGTCACCCGAATTGCTGATCGATGTCGTACCTGCCACATTGCCAAAACACACCATTCCAACGCGGGCCTTTATATGCCTTTGCCTGTCTCGGAAGGGCCTTGGGAGGAT
This sequence comes from Mikania micrantha, assembly GCA_009363875.1. Taxonomy (NCBI): domain Eukaryota; kingdom Viridiplantae; phylum Streptophyta; class Magnoliopsida; order Asterales; family Asteraceae; genus Mikania; species Mikania micrantha. The sequence goes on along the minus strand of SZYD01000086.1, from coordinate 2,999 downwards.
GTCAGTCTTGACTTCGTGGTTGGCCTACCCCGCACACAGCGACAAAAAGATTCCATTATGGTAGTAGTGGACCGGTTTTCCAAGATGGCTCATTTCATTCCATGCGCAGAAACCTATGACGCAAGCCAGATAGCGCGCCTGTACTTCACTGAAATTGTTCGATTACACAGTGTTCCTCGTTCCATAACATCCGACAGAGATGTCAAGTTTGTAGGTCATTTCTGGCGCACCTTATGGAAGCGGCTGGGCTCTCGCCTTCACTTCAGCAGCGCGCACCACCCTCAAAGTGATGGTCAAACGGAAGTTACTAACCGCAGCCTGGGCAACTTATTACGAAGCTTGGTGGGTTCTAATCCAAGACAGTGGGATTTAGTACTCCCGCAAGCTGAATTCGCATATAACCGGTCTACTCATCGCACCACTGGTATGTCTCCCTTCCTCATTGTCTATGGCCGCAACCCTTTTACACCCTTGGATTTGGCCCCACTACCAGTCATGGAATATTTCAGTGCTGATGGGGATGATAGAGCTGCTCAGATCAAACTCATTCATCAGCAAGTGCGGGAACAAATTATAAACAACAATCTGGTTTACCAACGAAGGGCTAATGTTCGACGCAAGCATGTTGTTTTTCAGGAGGGTGACCTTGTGTGGATTCATCTTAGCAAAGAACGTTTTCCAGGAGGAAAATCCAGCAAACTACAGCCCCGAGCCGATGGCCCATTTCGAGTGTTACAACGAATCAACGACAATGCTTACAAAATTGAGTTGCCTGGTCATTATAATGTTTCAGCTACCTTCAATGTAGCTGATCTATCTCCGTTCTTACCTGAAGATGGTGACTCTTCTGACTCGAGGACGAGTCCTTTCGAAGAGGGGGGGAATGATGCGCATCATGGGTCAGCCACTTTGGGCTCAGATGGCAGCCCACCAGATAACTTCGAAGTGGGCTAAAGATCAATTGGATAACTCGAAGGGAATTGGAGCAACGTGTTTTTTTTAATTAATTGTTTAATTCTTTTAATTATCTGTTTGTTTTGTGGTTCCTATTATTGTTCCTATTTTCCTGTTGGTTTTGTTTATAAATAATGATTTTCTCTTTGGGAATCATTATTCTTGATTTAATCTTAATAAAAGGCTCCAGTTCCTTATTGTTTGGTTGCGATCCAACTTGTTTGTGCAGAACTTGCATCATAAAGTTTCTAAATTTAACCCCTTAACTATTTAGTAATTACAAGATTAGTCCAACAATCACCACCCTAATCTTGTAATTCTTGATATGGCTTCTTTAGAACACAAGTTCTTTCCAGCAACAACTTCCCGCGCATACTTCAGCCATAGCTTGAACTTACCATCACCCTTTTTTTTCTTGCTATTGTGAATCAGAAAACCACACAACTTCAGTACAAAGCTGCTGTTGTCCACACATGTTTACCACACAGGTCTTTGATCAATTGATCTTGGTCCACATAGGTCCTCCTTTTCTTTTACCACACAGGTTCTCTTACTCAGCCCACACAGGTTTTATTACTCTCACACAGGTTCAATTACTACCACACAGATGTTTTTCTTCAATTGTTCTTCTCCCACACAGGTTTGATTATTCCCACACAGACCTTGAATCACTCAAACTTTCCACACAGATAGTTCCACACGGGTATTCTTCAAATCACACAAAATTTTTTCTACATCTCCTTTTCCTATTGTTCACACAGAACACTTCTCCTCTTGATCCCTCCTCAGTTCAACGCAGAACATTATACGGCTCACTCAGAACCTTTCGTGATCACGCAGATCGTTTCTTCCTTGTCTCATCTAGCTCACACAGAACCTCTTCAAAACACCTCCTGCTGGCTCACTTAGAACCATGTTTGGTTCACTCAGAGCCTGATCACACTGATCATCCTCTTTCTTTTCAACATCATCTTGTTTTGATCAATCACTGATCAATCCTACCAGTCACTCTCTCATATTGTTTCACACATCATCAGGATACCCTTGTTCCTTCCAATTTTGATTTGCCAAAAAAACTGCAGCAGCTAATGCGATCAATTTATCACAGATTGATGATAATTTTTTTCTCCTGCTGGTACCTCATGCCAATCAGCTCTCTCAGCTTCACAGGTGGATCGAACCAGTCATAGGTTCGTATCACAGCCGTTCTCCAGATTCAATTTAGCACCGCAAATCAACTCCGCCTTCTATAATCGTCCTTCTGGATCGTACCTTCAACAGGGGTCCGATCAAGTCACCTGCTAGCCTTATTCTTCAGCCCAGCAGCCAAGGGCTGCTCTCTTCCCTGTTTCCTTTCACAACCACCATGCAAAATTTCATGCCTGTTTTCTATGGCAGCCTTACAGCCAAAGGCTGCTCTCCGTCTTCGAAGGTCGACTCAAAACCTCAGCTCTGATACCAATTGAAGTCTAGGATCGGCTTCAATTGGTTTTCGCCAGCTTTGATTGAAAGAACAAAAACCCACAATTTTATTTAATCTTAAAAACTATTAATCTTAAAACTTTCTGGTACAATCAAACCAAAAACATCTAACCCTGTTTATAATGAAACAAAAAACACAAATGTCAAAAACTCGATCCCTAAAAACACTCCAACTAAACAATCTAATCCAAAACCTAATCTAACTTTAAAGTTTAAAACTCAATTAGATAAATCCAAAACAATTAAACTAAAGTTTCTAACTTTAACCCCTTAACTATTTAGTAATTACAAGATTAGTCCAACAGTAGAAGCAGGAACACAGGAACAAACTTGATGAAGAATCTACTATTAATATATGGTATAGACCAATATGCATTTGTAAACAATTTTGAGGCCAAACTTCATAAGCTTGTTGAAGCAGGGACACAGGACAAACTTGATGAAGAATCTACGTATTAATATATGGTATAGACCAACATGCATTCGGAAACAATTTTGAGGCCAAACTTCATAAGCAAGCAGGTAGAAACTAGGATGTAAAAGTGAAAACCGTGAGACGTGTT